>JAJMCK010000017.1:0-236069 GCA_030572965.1 Wickerhamiella kurtzmanii | reverse complement strand
TGAGTTCCGTGAAACGGTGTTTCACATCATCAACTTGGAAGGAAGTTCCGCTCCAATGATTCACAGCATAGTGCCGGCTAACCATCGTGGTATACTTCCATAGATTTGTTGTCAATTATTGCTAACAGCAATTAATCCACAAGATTCAACAGTGTCTTTCAAACGCAATGTTCAAAAGTCTTGTTTGGATGGCTCTTAACCACTCCTTGTAGTCTGACACCTGTCAAGCTGGGGGACCCATCATTGACATTTGCATCACACGACTAGGCTTCGAAAAAGCGCACGTCTGACATCTCGCTTATGCGTTCGACCCATGACTTTGCATCCTTTTCATGAGAGTTGACCTTCAACTGGGCGAGTAGACACCTGTCAGCAAATCTGTCATAGTCTATATGAATTCTGCGATTTCGAAGATGTCGAAGAGCCTCGAAAACCGGACCTTTTTGAGGTCATGTGACCATAGCGGGATCGAGTGGCAATGCTGATATCCCAGTTTTGGCCTTTGGTCGCCCTAATTTTTTCGGTTAATACATATAGAGCTCTCTCAAGATAATGCTTCGTGCATTTTTAGTACCTTTAGTCGCTGCATCTGTTCCATAGTTGCGAACGGGGCCCTCGAAGAGATGCCTTTCTCTTTCGCGACCTTAGGCATGGCTATTGTCCTTTTTTGAGATTTTGATTGGGCTAACATTATGTTCAAAGCCAGAGAGGAAAGTGTTCACAGGGATTTTATTTGTATCTTCATTTGATGGCGACAATAAGTTTTATAAAGTGGTAGCATTGATGGGATGCTGCGAGACTAATTTAATGGACACACCATATATATATGGCAAGAGTGGGCTCAAACCCACATACAGTTTATCAATTTATCATAATAACAACATAAATGGAACTTGAGACTCGGTGACCACAAGGTTGCAGTTGCGGCAAGTAGTTCTTGCGCCTCACCCCAGCGTTTCAAGTGTAGCTTCGACAGCAATACTCGAAACATGTCGAGTTGAGCATTAAGCTAGATATAAGGTCCATCAGAGAGCACGTAAGACGAATAGCGGCAAAATTTACGGAGAGGCGGTTTTAGTTTCTGTGTCTCGATGGCCCCAATCGTTCTCGACCTATTCGAAGACCCTTACCCATATACGAGTCCTGCACGGCACGGTGAAGGCATGATTGGTGTTCTATTGTTTCATGGAACGAGAGTGTGGCCAGTTTGAATAAGAGCACAGCTGCAAAATAACTTATTATTTCATAGACAGTCCCCGCTGAGCCCAAAGTCAACATCAGGCTGCTATCAAGAGCACTACTCGACTAAATCATGGCTTTCGTGCTATGTGATAGAGTCTCTATCTGCAAGTAAACTACAGGAAGCTTGTGTGAAATGTAATTATGGGCCAACTGAGGCAGTCTAATGTCTCTCTAGCGTTCCAATGATCAGAACTCAAGAGTTGAACTGAAAAATAGCTGAGAGGGCATTTAGTGCTGCTCGATTTAGTTACTCCGCGAAAACAGGAGTAATCGGAGGAACTAAAACCTATTTTGCTACCAATAAATGCGGACCCTTTTTACTGATTCGGGCTTTATCGAGTTGATCATGAAGAGTCCCAGATAGGCATGGATCTATAGGGATTTAAGCAGCCCCCTTATTCAGCGGTCCCATCTTGCAGATCACCACCACAAGATGCTTTCACAGACGCAAATTGACCAGTCTGAGGTAGTTGCCGAGTGTCTACCATTGTTAAAGAAAGGAGAGTATGTGGAATCGGAAACGATTTCAAAGTTGTTCAAGAAACATGCATTTTTCCTTCGTAAAACTCTTGGACAAGGTCGGGAGTTGCCATCAGGATTCACATCCATGGATTCGTCTCACCCATGGGTAATTATGTGGGCGCTTAATGGCCTCCGATTGATTGGTGTGGATACCTCTGATCTTGATAGAGCAGTCGTCGAGACTATACTGGCCTATCAAAATCACGAGACCGGCGCCTTTGGAGGCGGCGTGGGACAGATGCCACATATGGCAGGCACTTATTCTGCGGTGGTAAGTCTTGCATTGTGTGGTACACCTGGGGACTGGGCCAAAATTGATCGCCGAAAACTTGCCGCCTGGCTGATGCGGATGAAGCAGCCCGATGGATCGTTCAGTGTGTGCGAGCACGGCGAGTGCGATCCGCGAGCTTCGTATTGTGCTCTTTCTGTGGCAGCCTTGCTCAACCTCGAGGTTTTCGAGCCTGAGCTGCACGCAGGATGCGCAGAATACCTTCGTAGCTGCCAGACGTACGAGGGAGGGTTCGCAAACACGCCATTTGGCGAGGCCCATGGTGGGTACGCCTTCTGCTCGATCGCCAGCTTGTGTCTTGCTGGAAACGATCCTCGCCGGCAGCTTTGTGACAATGTGGAGGTGGACAAATTCACTCATTGGTTGGCGTTACGCCAGGACAGCGAGGTTCCCGGGTTCTCTGGACGTACCAACAAGCTTGTAGATGCTTGTTATAGCCATTGGGTCGGCGGGTGCTGGCCATTGATTGAACAGGTGCTTCCAGGACAATTTGAGTACGCTTCTCGTCAAGGTTTGGAGGATTATCTTCTCAAGTGTTGCCAGGAGCCGCTAACGGGCGGATTTAAGGATAAACCTGGCAAGCGCCCTGACGGATACCACACGAACTACTCACTGTGCGGCCTAGCGGAGGTCTTATACCGGTATAAGATGGGATCTAGCGTGTTTGAGTGGGAAGTAGAGCCCGTACAACTTGGAATTGAAACCCCTGTGACAATTGAAGCCATTAACCCAGTTTTTGGTACTCCTTTGGGATATGCCGAGAGGATCCGCGAGCATTTCACTCGTCAGTGATTGACCCAGAGAGTTGGAAACTTGGCAATTAGATTGGCTCTGCAGGAATTGACGTGTGAGCGTTATGATCTAAATCTAGTTTGGAGAAAGTTTTTGAAATTAACGAAATTTACCTGCCTTACAATTACAATTAAGTTGGCCTAAATTTTGTCTGCTGTAGTTAACTAAGTTACTTAACGGCTGTAGTCAAAACTTATAAAGGTAGCTGCTGGCTTTGGAGATGGTTTATTCAGCATGGGCCGGAGCCCGCCAAGTCAAGAGTATGGCGGCTTTGCGGTCTACGTGGGTGCTATTGTAGCGCTCATTGTGTATTTGCTGTGGGCATCGTTGCCTAAACAGTTTCTTGAAGAAGTTATATTGGTAGAATACTACCCATCAAGGTGGTGGGCTGTGGCCGTGCCAGCGTTTGTCCTTGTGTTGATGGTGTACATCTACGTTGCGCTGGCGGCTTACAATACGGAGCAGTTGACCTTCGCACCGGACCGATTGGAAACTGTGACAGACTATGATGCAAAAGTAGGCAGCCTGAAGCAGTTGCACGAGCCTAGCAATGCGGTGCTTGACCTGCCATTAGCAGCCGTGTCTGAAATATTGTATGCAAACGTAGATTAATTAAGTATGTCTATTTACGTGCCTAGCGCCTTTGTAAATTGGGAATATCTGATGCTAAAAAACCTGTTCCAAGATTGGGCGTATGCAACCTAAAGTGAAACACGAGCACAAAACACAAACACGAGCACGAGCACGAGCACGAGCACGGACACGGACACGAACACGACCAGTGTTTTCTAAGGGTGGTGAGTGAGCACGATCAACATGACACAGAGAGTTGGGGTAAAGCAAAGGACTGCTTACAGCGACATTTGGGATGTTCGGCGTTCGAGGCGCTCGCGACGCATTTCTTCTTTGAGCGCGGCAGAGTCCAAAGGTTTAAGGAGCTCGAACGAACATAACAATTCTTCTGAAACCGACATTGCAGCTCCCCAATTGTCGAACTCGCCGCAGTAGTTAGGTGCACTAAATACGGTGACAAGGGAACGGTCATTGAAGAACTCATAGCCATCTTCCACCACCATGTGAGCGCGGCAGACCAGGTCAAAGCCGAATCTGGCGAGGAATTTATTGATGGCGACTTTGTTATAGCAGTAGGATACACCTCGTTCGTTATCTTCCCATTCATTGGGTCCATCGGTAGGATCGCTCCACAACAGGTCATTAAGCAAGCCGTACTCAGGCACATCAGTAGGTCGATCGATGCTTCGAATCTCGTTTATGTTTGTGAGGGACGGACTGAGACCGCCATGGACGCAAAAGATTTTCTGAGCCACGATGGCAGCAATGGGCAGAGTGTTGAAAGTGTCAATGAGCGACCTCCAAGTCTTGATGCCGGAGCGGCGCTTACACTCATCGTAAAAGCCATAGATACGCGTGACGCCAGCACACTCGTGATTACCCCGTAACACAAAGAAGTTTTCCGGGTACTTGATCTTGTAGCAAAGCAGAAGCATAATAGTTTCTAGGCTCTGCTTGCCGCGGTCGACATAGTCGCCGAGGAATAAATAGTTACTCTGAGGCGGGAACCCGCACATGGCGAACAAGCGCAGCAGGTCGCCGAATTGGCCGTGGACGTCGCCGACAACCTTAACGGGTGGGGAGAGTTCCAAAAGCGGGGGTTGTGACATGAAGATCTCGCGGGCTGCGTGGCAGATGACGGCGATTTCCGAATGCTTGAGGCAGAAACTTCGTGGAGTCTTGCCTGAGTAGCCGACATCGAGCAGCATCTGAATGGTATCATCGATGTTAACGGTAGGTGCGCCCTGACCTCCCACGAGTTGAGTGATAGTCGTGGGCCCTCGTGGGGAGGTCATAAACGGCAAACCATTCTCATCTGCTCCTGCTGAAGCTGGTCCTGATACGGGGATCTCAAGCCGCTGGGGACCTGAGGTGCCAAGTTGCTGAGCTTCCGCGTAGACAGGGGACGAGGTTGTCGACGGTATTTGCGGGGGTTGCTCAGAGGCCGGGGTCTGGGGCAACGAGGAGGATTCCGACGGCGCCAGCGCCGCGGCGATACCCTCATTATGGGCTTCTGCGGCCGAACGTTGGTGGAATCCGTCGTGTGATTCGGCTGCATTGCCCGGGGTGCCCGCAAACATGCTTTGACGGACAGATGCCGGCCGTGAGGTATCGCCATTGCTAGTTGCGAGAATCGACTCACTTGGTCGCCTCAAAATTGGCTCACGGGCCGGAATATCAAGATGGTTGAGGCTCGACGGCTCATCTGGCCGTCTAAGATCTTCACTCACCCGCGATGAGTGCGACTTTGCGCTCCGCTGGCTCCGGCTACTCTTCGCGCTCTTCGCGCTCCGCGTGCTCGTCATTGTATCACTTCGATTGAAGCCTGGCGCACCATCCGGCCGCCGGCTTTTGGAGTTATTTTGGCCCATTTTTCGGCTCTTTCAAGCCGCACCCTCCAAGTGTATGGTAGGAGAGGGGCTTACTCGGAGCTCTGGGGGCGATGGCTTTAGTCATTTGCTGGCTCAGGGAAAATCAGGGCAAGGGCATAGATAAAATCTATATAAGTTAGGGGGTGGTTAACGATGTAATTAACGGGCTCAATGCGAGGTTATTTTTGGTTCGTTGGGATTTTTGGTGGGTTGAGTTTGGATTTAAGAATGAAAAATGGCAAAAGTTTTGATTCAAGTGATATGAAGTTCAGAAAGCAAACGTGACTCCGGGGATGGAGTTTTTTTTAGTTGAATATCGGGTTTAAGCTGATATTTTGACGGCCAGAAGGTGTCCAGTGGTGCAAAGTGAACAGTTGAGTGAATTGAGAAACTGTCAAGTGAAAAATTAGGTATGGTAACAAACAAATCGTGTCTCTTAAGAGGAATTGGAGATAGTTCAAGCTTTGTATTGATCAGAGCCTTATTGAGCTCAATTTTAGGGATGCAATTTGATAAGAGAAAGTTGAAAAAGTGTATCAATTATGAGTTAGTCTACAGAACTAGCTCGTGGAGTGATCAGAATCTGGGGGTTTGGTATTGTTTCACTGACCAGCAGATAAAACAATTTCATTTTTTTAAAGAAAATTAGGGTTCTGATCCTCGCGTCTCATGATAGAAGGATCTCAGACGCTGCGTAAATAGTCGTTCTAGTGCGTCCGGCGCCCTGAGATCGACTTGAGTTTTGGTAGGTTTTGCTGGTTTTGGAGGCATTGATATTGCCAACGAAGCAGAAATAGTAATAGCTGGTGGACTAGGGGCTGATTTGGTCACGGAAGGCAGAGCTATTTTGACCGGCCGTGGTCGCGATATTTTTTGCATGGGCTTGGGCAAAGGCTGTGGTATCCGTGGTTGCATAGGCTGTGGTGTCCGTGGTTGTATTTTGGGGTGGTCTATTTCGTTTGCTGTCCTTTTGGTACCCGTCAATACTGTGCTTTCTTTAATTGCTTCCACAGCTTGGATGTAGTAGCCTCGTCCTTTGCGTTTGCTACTCACGTCAAGCACCGGCTTGGCTTGAGGTTGTTCGGCAACAACGTGAGGCGAACGGGGAGGAATTTGTACTAGTGGAGATGACAATGATCGCGGAGGAGGTGGCATTGCAGGCAGTGAGTTCTGGTTCTGGTTCTGGTTTTGACCACGAGCATAAAAAGGTTTGTGAGGGATAGTGGCACTCACAGGTGTTCGTAGACCAGTTGTGGTTGCTTGGGACCCCTCAGAGCTTTGTTGAGAGAGTTCTGGCTCTGAAAAACCGCGTGCAAATCGCGGAACTGGACGCGTCGATGCAGTTGTCAACACATCTGGAGAACGCGTCACTGCGCTTGGCAAAGGTCCATACAGAAGTTTTGTTCGGGTTGTAGGTTCTTTTTGAGTTCTAACAGTCTCAAGACCTTTCTCTATTGACCATTGTTTGTACTTCTGTGGCTTTTTAGGGGCCATGTTAACATCGCAACCAGAAGCAGACAGAGAGCGTAACCTGAAACCAGATAGGAAAATAATAATAATAATAAATTAATTAATGATCTGAAACAGAGTCACGTGATGTCATAACATTACAGTGAGCTACAAAATATTAACATGGTGGTGGTGTGTGTATGTACCTGCCACCATGAAATGATAAAAAAACGATGGTACATTAATTACAGACGAGCCGTGGCTCTACCCGGTGACACCGTGTCTGATGATAACTACAATAAATTAAGCCTTGGTCCAATTGCCCTCCTTCTGCTCACGCTCCGCCTTCTGTAGCTCGGCAACAGACTCGATCTTCTTCTCTCCCTCTTCATCGACAGTCTCCGTCTCATTGTCATTGTCGTTGTCGTCTCCCTCAATGTCAAGGGCAGCGAATCCTCTCTGGAGCTTCTCAATCTTGCTCTTTCCTGATCGGGCGGGCTGCGATTCAGTGCTGGTCGAGCCAGCAGCAGCGCCAGACGATGCTGCACTGGGGGCAGGACCGCCCTGGGCACGACGACGGCCCCAGTCCTCGAAGCCACGGTCGACCTCGTCACGACGTGGGCCAGAGTGCTCTCTGCGAGGGGCCTGGGTGCGGCGAGGAGCAGACGCCTGGGGGGCACGTACGCTCCAGTCGAACTCGGGCTCAGGCTCACGCGGCGGGCGTGGTGGGCGCGAGCCACCGAAACCAGAGCCGAAGCCTCCTGAGCGGGGGGGACCATCACCTCTGACGGGGCCACGGCGAGCGCCCCAGTCAAGGTCCTCCTCGGGAGGCGGTGGGCGACGCTCAAAGTTGCCATTGGCGGCGAAACGGGTGTTGCTGAAGCGGTCGGGAGGGCCGTAAGAGCGCTCACCACCCATTCCTCGTGGGGGACGCTCGCCTCCAATGCCACCAGCAGAGTTACGGGCAGAAGCCCAGTCAAGCTCAGGCTCGGGCTCGCGGTAACGGCCACCCATTGGGGGTCCACCAGGACCGCCCATAGGACCAAGACCGCTGGGGTCACGACGCAGACGCCAGTTGGCCTCCATGCCGTCGTTACCACGACGCTGCTCAGCTACGCTGATGTGCATAGTACGGCCAAGAAGCGAGGGAGAGCCAAGCTCAACAGCCTTGGCGAGCGAATCGCGATCCTCGAAGTCAACGAAACCGCTGCCACGAAGACGGCCAGTCTCAGGATCCTTGGGCAAACGTACAGAGTCAACACGAAGGCCCTTCTCACGGAAGAAAGCACTCAAGCTGGGCTCAGTCACATCATAGCTCAAGTTCTGCACGCGAGCAGTGTATGGGGGAGCAGTGGGAATCACCACAGTGGTCAAGGAAGGACCACCAAGTCCTGGCGCACCGTTCATGTCGTTGGTACCCCAGCCATCACCACTAGGGACGGCCATGGGCAACGGCATATCCTCGTCGGCCCACGAGCCTCCTCCGAAGAAGCGCTCGTCTCCGAGGAACTCATCGAGAGCCATCGTCTGGCCCTTTCGTTTAGGCGGCATTTTGGTATTGTATGGTGGGTTTGACGCCTTGGAGAGTGAAAGATTTTCTGAGTCGTGAGCATGTTACGCATAATTCGAGTCACGTTACTCGGGTTACAATCATCACAGAGATGAGCCTCCCCGTCGGCCGTACCGCACGTACCCAGCGAGGAGTCACGTGTGGCAGTCTGCCGTGCTACACGTGAGGCAGAATAAACGGCTGTAAATTTTATTTTGGGTTATGGTTGCATAGTGGATGGTCAATTAATTGTGCAAACTGTAGAGGTGGTTTTACTACGACAGAATTGTTAATTACAATGTCGTGTGGAAAATTCTATGGTAGATTTCTGTGATGGGACGGACGTGAATTGTTGAGCCTATTGTGCAGTTGGTGTTGTGAAATAATTGTGGGATTGTTATGTTGTAGTTGGGTTGATTTCAGAGTTGTGGATCTGTTGTGAAGCTGCTAAGGAAAGAGTTCTTCAGTAATGCACTAGCCAAAACAGATGCTACCAGATGAGTGCACGAGACTAAATATGCTCTCTAGCCGCTATGAAGGAAATCAAGCCACTAATAGTTACCAAATAGCTAGCTGAAGCTAGTTGTATAGTTGGGACGAATAGCCACACCAAAAGCCACACTCGAAGCGTAATTAATTTAGTGCTTGGGAGAAATACATCTACAAAAAATGGCTGGCACTAAAAGCTCTCGTCTTTATCTCAATAAACGAGGCAGCTTGCTACTGGCCGAAAGAACCAAAAACCAAAAACCACAAGAAAATGCACGAGCCAGATACACCAGAACTAACTTGTGTAACAATAATTAATACGTTTCTACCAAGTAGTCCATGTCTTCGCTTGGTGCAGAACGTCAATGGGTCGAAGTCGCTGTGGAATGTGCACATGTGTATGCACCCCACGCAACTTTGTTCTGCCTTGCATCAAGGACGTCGCCTACGCCCGAACATGGGTGCCTAAACTAAACGGGCACGAAACTCTTAGCCATGTTGGTGGGCGTTTTCAAGTTCCAAAGAGATATAACTCAGTAATTCGGCACGGCTGAAATGATGTATCACTTAGTTACGGGAATGTATGCAGCCCAACTACGAAAAATGACTCTCGAACCCTAAGCTCATAACCGCAAACCCACTGAGTAACGTTAGTTGTAGGTTCGTACAGCCGTAATAACGCTGGCAGCAACGGCGACAGAAAGAAAAAGGGGCACGTGATGCCGACATTTTTTTTGGAACTTAGACTAGCTAGCTGCTGCATATCTTTAGGTCACGTTACTAGCCAACGGCCGGCAAAGATTTGTCTTTTCATCTTCGGGATCCTCAGGGACACCCAGTCAATCGACCTTGGGACCAGACTTAAAGATAATCGTTCCTGATTCGCTTAGCTCGATCACTTCGCTCGATCGCTTCTTCCCTTCCTGGGTTGAGTTATAGTAACATCCCCCACCTTGTTACTACACGCATTTGTAGGTAGGGCCAAGTTCGCCCCACCTCATAAGCTCGCGTGCTAAATAATCTAACTGGGACCGGTAGAGATAACACTGCCTTTGTCGGAGGAAGCCAGCCATCAAGTCAAAGCTAAAGCTGATCAACTTGGGTTTGGTTTGAAGAACCCCAATCCTGCCAAGCTGCAGTTGGTGGTGCTGTGAACTGTACGCCGTCATCAACCTCGACACCTACCACTTGAGTTGCGATAGGGATTGACTTGACCTCGAGTTGAATCCGTTGGTTTTTCACTGTATATCATCGTTGGAGCGTATTGTATAGGGTCTTAATAGTGGTCCGTACACGGAGGACCCACTGAATCCCACTCACGCGGCCACCCCACCTCACCTCTCGCAGCTGTCAGGTTTGAAGGCTTGAACCCCCCTCCCCCCCTCCAGCCACACATCTGAATTTGTTTGAAAGTCACCTTTACTTTCTTTCTTTCGTCAAGAGGGCACTAGTTTCCTGTGTAACACACTACTTTGGAGCTTTTCACAACCAGGTCCGCGCTCCTAAATCAATCTACTCCAGTCTGTGGGAGTTCTTACTTACCACCGTCTTTTCAGTGGCACCAGTAGCTACCAGCTTTCGGGGCCCCTACACCACCAGTAGCCCAGCCAACCCAGGTCCGGCGGACTGCAGTGATAGTATTGCCCCATCATGCGAGAAGCTGAAGGTGCTGCTCGCGCCGCCGCCCGCTCGGCCACTAAGGCGGCGTTCAATCAGTATGGGAAATTGCAGATGCTGGTTCTCTCCCGTGTCGTATCCGTGCTAGTGGTAGCATGGCTCGCATCATTCGTGCTATTCGCCATCATTCGCCTTCTCACTGGCGTCTCGATCAAACGTTTAGGCTATTTTTCCTTGCGTCACATTAGCTTCACCCCCAAGCCTGGCGTCGAAATCAAGATTGGCAAGATCGGCATCAACTTACATCGCCCTACCGTGGCCAAGCAGGGATATTTTACCCTAACAATTGCCAATTTTCACCTTGAAGCCGATCCGGCTAAAATAATTGCCCATTCTGTCGCAGAGGCAGAGCACGACACTGCCCACGGCCACGGCTCGAGCCCTGCCTCGGATCCTAGCCATGACGGCTTCCACGACGCCCAAGAACCGCCCGATAGCGAGGATGAGCCTGCAGTCCACGACTCGGCCATGCGCCAGGGCTTCCCGCTTGTCATGCCCAAAATGGCCAGGTGGATCCCACTGATGCGATGGATCGTCCGCCACCTCAAGGTGTTCGACGTTTACTTTGTCGGCATCAGTCTTGATATCGTAGGCATGGTCACCGTGGTCACCACTCAAGCGTCAGTTCGCCTCGACGTACGGGCGAGCCCAAATTTGCGTCAAGCCAACTTTGTGGGTACCCTCGACGAATACCAAATGGCCAAGGACGAGGTGCCATTCGCTGCGAAGCTCCAGGTGGTCGACTGTTACATCGCTGAGTCGCTCGACGACGAGAACCCCCACCAACTTGTTGAAAATTTGGTTACCGACGTTTCAGGCGTATTGAACCTGACTGGGTTCCGCCTTAAGGACCTCGCCTTTGTGCTTGCCACCCAGCGCGTGTCTGTGCCCATGCAGACCATAATTGGCATTATCGACAAGGTCAAACAACATCGTGTAGCAGAGGGAGGTGCCCACGGTCCTGCGAACACCAAGGAAGCATCGGTATTCAGCGATAAGGACAGGAGGCGGCTTGTTACGGTTGGTTTCTGGTCAGTGCATCTTATCAAACGCATTGAATTCAATGTTTCTTTGGGCATTGTCACCCAGATCCCTCATCGTGTTTCGGGCTTGCGGTTCGCTGCGCGTCTCAAGGACATTTCGCTCGATGTTAGCCGTATGAACCCTAAAAGTCCCGGTTTCAAGCTTTTGTACGAGCCAGGAGATGCTGCCCATCAGGCCATTTTCACATTTGCTTCGCTTAATATTGGCGTAGAGAGCGGTCTTGTTCAAGAAGAGCTTCTCTATGTGCCCCTGGTTACTTCCGTCACAAGAGGCAACCTGTACTCTAAAACATTGCGCTACTTCCAGGATAATAGCGCCGTGCGCAACGAGTCCAAGCTGCGGTCGCAGTGGACAGTCCATTCACCAACCATCAACATCACTAGGCACAATCTGCCAATGGTTTTGCTGTTCATTGACGCCATTCGCCACCATTCGGCCCGCCCTGGTAGCGACGATTTCAGCGACGACGAGTTCGCCGAGTTCCCCAGCGCAAAGCCTTTCAAAGTCCAGATGCCCTTCCAGAACTTGTTACCCAAGACGGACATTCTCCTCAGCATATCTGAGGCCGCCGTTCGTCTAGAGGTTGAAGAGGTCGAGGACGTCAAGCCTTCGGAAACCTTGGGCGGGGCTAGCGCTACCGACGAAGCTGCTATTTTCATTTGGGGTTGCGAGCATGTCAACGCCCGCGTTAACTCTGTGCATACCGAGTCAAATGGTGTTGATGTCTACAACGTGACCGCCGGTGCAGACGTCACGAACTCTGTGTTGTGGTACCGTTCTCCATCCACGCCTCGTTTCGACATTATGAGCCTCGAGAGCGTGTCGTTCAAGATTCGGGCTCTCACACAGCCACAGTTGTCCGTGGATATTGAAGGCCTTGTGCGCGGCTACCACATCACTGCTGTGCGCTACGAGCTCTTCCACAAGATCAGGCAGCTTTACCTCTATGTGACCCAGAGTCGTGCGCAGCGTCGCAAGCGGAGTCTTGCGCGTAGGCAGTCCCTTCAAACAAGCGAGCCACGGCCTGATCCACCCTCTCCTAAGCCCCACGAGAAGAAACCGCACGTTAATGCCTTGCGCAAGTTACCCGCTTGGCTTACGAGTATCAAAATTGAGAACGTTGATACGTCGCTATCCGTGGCGTCAGACCAGTTCCGTGGTCAGTGCGGTGACTTGCTTGGTCCTAAACTGGCTGTTGAGCGCATCGAATTGACTTATGAGCGTGACGCGACTAAGGACGACGACTCAGAGGATACCAAGAAATCAGGCGACGACGCCGAGAGCAGCGCATCGAGCGAATATGGCGAGGCAAGCGAGTCGCTCGACGCTCAGGCCAAGAGCGACGCCAGCGGAGATGGCCGCCGCCTGACCTTGAGAGGCACAAACTTCAAGATTTACAAGATTACCACGTTGTTCTGGAAACATGGCGAAGAGGACGACAACTTGCGTCGTCGCAGTACCGTTATGGAAGTGCCACAATTTGACGTTTCGGTGCTCACATTGCCCAACCTTATCTCCAACATGAACTTCACCCTGCCCAAGCTTGTCTTGTCGCTTAATATCAACCTTGTGCTCGCAGCTATGGTCATTCACGAAGTTGCCGACCACGCCCTCGGCAACGACCTGCGCAAAGCTGCTCGGCAGAAGATGGATGATGCCAAAAAAGCTACAACGGCTCACTCGGCAAGACCAGCCGCCCCGCCTTTGCCTAATCAATTTGTTGAGGCGACGTCGGACGGAAAGTACCCTGCACGCGTGCTTGAAGAGTATAGCATCGCAGCGGCTCTCGATAACGTGCGCATGAAGCTCGATCTTCCCTCGAACGATGAAATCATGCTTGAAATCTCGCGTGGTAAGCTGTGTCGCAAGCCATTTAGCGACCCTGTGCTCGAGTCCACCGCGTTGCGTTTGTACTCCAAACACCCATTCCAGCCAGAAGCCTGGTGCATCATCATGTCGTTCGTTGGCGTAAAGGTGTGTGCGGCGCTTGGTCGTCCTCTGAGGCCAGGTGAGGACCGATTTATACTCGACATTCGGGGCGTGCGCATCAATGTGCCGTTCCGCTTCAAGTTGTACCGGATCATTGACAATGGCATTACTCTTGGTAAAGGCCTAAAGACGCTCATCAAGCAGACTCGTATTGGTGACACAGACCTCACACTCGATCCTGTCGCTCTTCCTAAGCTTCCGATTGTGCCACGTATTCACTTGCGCACTAAAGCGCTGATCCTCGCCCTCGAGGATGATTACTTTGAGTCAGATCTCAGCTTGATCTTCCGAAACTTGCTGCTGGACGCTGGCTCGCGTCGGAACAAGACGCGCATAATTGAGAAGAAGATCAAAGATTCGCTCAAAATCGAATATGATCGTCTACAGCGTTCGGCCGCTCAGAGTGAAGCCCATCCGTCTGGCTCTTCTCACGATATGCATAACTTCTACTCTGAACGCTCTGAAGCCGCTAAACATGCTGTGATAGATGCTGTCAATCTCATGACTGAGAACGTCAAGCATCCCCATTTGCGGCACAACGGTGGTGAGCATGATTCTGTCCACACCGACAGCAGCGATCCGAACACCAGGCCTGGAAGTCCATCCCGTATGCATAGCCAGCAGAGCATGCGCACAGCTTCGGCACAGCGCACAGCTAGTGGCTCTTCGAACTCTCATGTCCTCAAGGATATCCCTGGAATGGTTGCTGGATGGAAGAAACGTGCCTCCGAGAAGGTCTTTTCGGCTGGTAATCTTGCCCATAAGCTGCGTGTGCTGCTTGACACCCCGTTCGAGCTAGCTTCCGACGATGCTTCGTCGTCTGGTCATCTCGTGCATCCATGGCTCGAGTTCTGGCTTGATGATCGTTTCAAAGACCTGCGTAACTCCACATACATTACTGTTGACGAAAGAGACCTTGACACCGCTTCCGATCTTAAGTCAAAGGCAAAGAGTGCGACCAGAGGAGCCGTGCCGACATATGGAGCCAACAATCCTACTGCTGGCGCTAATACCAAGGCTTCTGCTGCTAAGAAGACGCGTGATATGCGTATGTCAATCGAGGAGGTGCGGCCGCGCATGCTCAAGAACTTCAGTGACTCATGGATGCGCACAATTGATGCTTCGAGACTTGAGCAGCACAATGGAGCCACAAAGACTATGGAGACCATGGTGCCGGAAGAGCTCGACCCGGTCACTTGTGCTGAGGAAATGGTCGTGGACTACTCTCAAAAGCCTTTGCTATTTAGCGCCGCCTTCCGCGACCTCGACCTGATTATTGACAAGACTACTTATGACAGCGACGAGAAGGCGCATAAGTTCATGCACGACATAGGCAAGGGCCTTCCAATGGATACCCAATTCTCTATCTGGATCCCACTATTCATTGACCTACGCGCCCAAGGTGGCTTGAAGATTGATTTGCTTGACTACCCATTGCCTGTGCTGCACTTCCCTGGCCTAAGCCGCAACCAGGACCCAGCGAAGACGACTGCCTTACGCTTACACGGCAATCTGATTATCACAGAAGAGCTAATTCGCGACAAGCGCAATGTCCGTCAGCTGTTTGTGCCCCTCAAGGTCGGTTTAATGCGCGGCAATACTGCCAAGCGCGGCGTGAGTGTTATTGAAGTGCATCGTACTCTTGCTCCCATCAAAACGTATACAGACTTGACCTTCTTCGTTGGTTCTGAGCTCCCATCGCGTGTCACGTGGTGTAACGCATACAAACCTGGTTTCCACGGTGTTGGTGCCGGATTTACGAACTTCTCCAAGCCACCGCTAGACCTGAGTCCCAAACTTGGCTTCTGGGACAAGATTCGACTTGTCCTTCATGCTCGCTTCCACTTCCATTTGCCCAAGAGTCCGTTGTACCTCATGCTGAAAAGTGGCCGCAACCCGTATTCGCTGCTGAATGAAGATGCCGGCTTCGCCTTCGTATGGAGAAATAACGTGCAGGTAAGAATCAACGAGAACGATGAGCCCAAGAAGCTCATTGTGGTAAAGAGTGATAATTTCGAGACTGTGGTGCCAGACTTTGCCGCCTGGGAGACGGACTACCTACACCGTTCCCCTGGTCGCAAGGCCTACCCTTTCCGCACTGACTTTGAGGCAATGCAGAAGCCGCTCAAGCTAGTGTTCCGCTTTGGCGATCATACTACATGGACCCTCGGCATGACATTCCAAAAGAAGGCCCCCAATGGTGAGCGTGACGCGATTTTCCGTCCGCACTACAAGGTTCGTCTCAGTATGCCTCAGTATGTGTTTATTGAGCAATACGAGACGTACGATGCCTATGAGGGATTCCGCTCTGACTACATCTTCTTGGCCGTCTCTGTGGTTAGCCGCAACGAAGAGCCACTGGCGGAGCACAATTACAAGGCACTTGTCAATAAGAATTCAGCTCATCTAACCCCTCAAGTGTTGAACCACTTTAAGGTATGGAAGTCACAGTTCAGCGGAACTACCTTCCCGGGCATTCGCACTGGTTCCTTGTACCCTGAGCCGACAGCAGCAACATCCGGACCGCCACCACGTGCACCCTTGACGACATTCGGTGCAGCATTGAGTGGCGCTCAGTACCAGATTGCTCTGTCGCCACTTGATCTTGCATTCTTCCACCTATTGCGTGATCCCGGCCATCTTTATTCGTCGCACAGTCGTTGCACTGGTCTGAAAATGAAGGCAGATCACTTTGTGTTCGACTGGCACACGCGCCGTGAGCCCACGCCGGGGTCAAAGCGTTGGCGTATGAAGTCGTTCCTGGGAGAGGTCGATATTCAGAGCGTTGACTTCCGCGTGATTGAGACAAGATTCCACGCGCCACAGTCGGCGAAGAAAGCTCTTCGTGAGCTTGACCCGTCATTCGTTGACACTGATTCTAGTAGCGGGCCTACAGGTTCAGGGCGCTCGTCAACGCATGCTTCGAGTACCTACGGCCAGTTCACACCCAGACACATCGATCACGATGACTGGGTTAATGTGAACGATTATACTGACCTTGATCCTTATAGCGGAATGTTGGCGGGCGACAGACCATCAGTGAAAGTCCACACGTTCATGTACGCGCCGCGATTCAGTTACTTCCGTCGCACTGATGACTCCGAGCGGTGGATTTACGACCAGCCTGGTCCCACAGCACGTAAGTTCGGAGCTGAAGTTGTGCACGAATGTCTTCTCAGTAGCCATCATGCCGAAAATATCCAATCTCAATTATTGGCCGCCAGACAGGACGAGATTAATGAACGAATTTCTGATATGGAAGCCTCGCTAGAGTCTTTGACTAGTGGAGGCTCCTCAAAAGCGATCTCAGCTAAGGTTGCGCAACTAACGCAGCTCATTGCCATGGCTAAGTCGTCTCATTTCACTCTAGACGTTGAGATCATGCGATGTCAGAAGCACTTGGAACTTGAGGAGAAGCGCAAGGCTAAAGTGAAGGAAGTTGCTCGTAAGGCCGACGCGGAAGCGGCCAAGAAACACGTCAAGCTCAAGTATAGTGATCGATTTGGGTCGAATAATATACCGCAGGCACCTGAAACAACGACTGAGCCGGACATCAATGTCGTGGCCGAGGCGACATCACAAACGGCGACTGCCGCAGGAGCCAAACGCAAGCACCTTGCGCCGGAAGAAAGATGGCCTCATATGCCACCCGAAGCGCTACAACAAGAGATGTTTGGCCCGGCTGACTTGTTGCTCATTAACCCCGAACCGGCTGAAGACCAGCTCGACGATGCTGTTAATGCAGCCAAGAAACGTATGTCAGAGCAGCCTCAGAGGCTGCAAGAGGTGCTTGAACAGACCGCTAAGCGCGATGTCGAAGAAACCGGTCTTATCGAAGACTTTGTGAACCGATTTGTTGTGCACGCTGTACACGTCAAATGGAATGACAGCGTGCGCAATATCATCTACCGTATGCAGCTGGCGCTGAGCGAACAAAAGGAGCTCTCATACAACCGCACTCAAAAAGCTGTTCGGTATCTCGAAGAGCTCATAGCCAAGGCTGATGCACAGGCGAATAGTAATTCTGGAGATTCTGAACGAAGCGCGGATGGAGGTAGTGGGGGCGGTGGGGCCAGTCCTGCTGCTGGCGAGCACGCCCATAATGGCCGCAGCTCTCTAGACCGTCACGACGAGTTGCTGGAGAGCCTCGCACGTAGAGATGAGACGACCAAGGTGAATGTTCACACTTCTGAAGAGCTCGAGAAGCGAATGCACGAGTTCTTTGCTGGCCTCGTGAAGGTCTCCGGCAACGAAACAATCAAGCGTTCGCACTCAGTTCTGCTCTTGACCCCACGGATTCAGTTCCTGTCGGAAAAGAATCCTAACAGTGTTGGCATGGTCACGGCTCAATCGATTGAAGCCCAAATTGTTGACGACTTTGAAGGAACTTCTAAGGTGCGATTTGACGACGAGTCTACTTGTATTGAGAAGCGTACCGGTGTTGTTCTCCGCAACTCTAACTGCTTTGTACTTGGCGAAGACGACGTTGACCAGGCAGGCTTTGCAGGTCTGTGTCTGGAGCCATACTCGCTTGATGAGAACGAGCGCGACAACAATTGGCCGCCTTGGGTGTCGCTTGACCTGTGTTTCAGGGCAGCGCCACTGAGCAACTTCTTGATCCTGGAGGACGCGAACCTTGCATTACGACTTGACAAGCCCAACGAGTTGCACGTGTCCCAGGTAAAGAAGCAGCTGCAGCAAGACCGGTTGCAGAACCACTTCCACAAGAGCGACGACAACCTGCCTCAGGATTATACGCAGGAGGATGCCATGCATGAGAATGGCACTCACAAGGCCTTCCGCGCGCTTAGTCGCGGCAGCATCGGCTCTCACCGCAGCCAGGAACGCCGACAATCGAAGGCTAGTGTTGCCAGCGAGAATGAATCTACGTTGCGGGATATGGTTCAGGACACCTACGAAGATGGACGCAAGCTCGACCATTACAAGCACACTGGACCGAATCGTGGAACTAAGCGGGTGACGATAGACGCACCACGACTAAGCGTCAAGATGGACTCCGTCCAGGCGTTCACCGCGTTCATGATCGCCACTGATTTGATTAGCTACAAAGACCCAGTTGTTCGCGACCGCGAGAAGGCAATTGCGCGTGTCGTGTTTGCCACTGACTTCAGCGGCGATTTCTCTGGATCGCTCGCTCACGTTAGACATCTCCAAAAGGATGTTCGACTTGCCCGCGAGTACCAGCAGCTGCTCAACCTCGAGGCACACCGTAAAACGCTTGCCCATCATCGAAGCAAGGCCGAGCTCCAGCTCGAGCGCGAGTCGCAAAAGGCCACGCTTGAGCTTCAAGTGCTCATGAGAGCGTTCAAGACCGGTCTTCGCAAGGCCATGAACAATGACACCGAACGCGAGACGCGACTTTCGATCATGGTTGGCAACATTTTCTTGCGAGCACTTAACAAGGATGGATCGCCTATTGTTGACCTGAAAATGGATCAAGTACGGTTCTCTCGGATCGTCTCCAATGACCACCTTGCCATCAACCGTGCGAATGTCGGTACCATTGATGGCCGGAACATGTTGACGAACGCTGTGTACCCACAGATCATCCGTGGGTACGGTTCTGATGGCAACCATGACGATGTGTTCGTGCAATGGACAGCACTCGAGCCTGTGGGTGGCATTCCTATCTTTGAGAATGTCATTGTCAAGGTCGAGCCGATGTTTGTGCAGCTGGAGCAGCGTGTTGTGGACATCTTGATGGAATTTGCCTTCCCCATGCGTCACAAGGACGAAGCCACGAGCGGCAGCGTCACACCGTCGCGCAGTAACATGGCGAGCGACGATAGTGATGGATACGGAGCAGATAGCGATGGCATGACGAGCGAGGAGGATAGCGATCCGGATGGGGCAGCGATTGATTCTGCTCTCCGAAAGAAGACCGGCATTCGCGGCCGCCTAGGTGGCCTGTTTAAGCCCCACGACCAAGCTTCTGTGAACGAAATTGCAAAGATGGTTGATCGTGCGAGCTCGTACATTAACATCCTTCACTTTGCGATAACTTCAACGCGGCTGAAGGTGTCTTACAAGGGACGGGCCCAGCGCAACTTGCTTGATCTGCAAGCAGTAGAGGTGTTGATTCCTGACATTGTGTATCGCAATAAGATGTGGACAAAACTCGACCTTGTGATGCGCCTCAAGCGCGACATTGTTCGGATTCTGCTCAAACAAGCCACGTCGATTCTTGGCAACCGGTTTGTCCGACACCGTGACGTGAGCGAGTCTGAAAAGGCCCGGGCAGCGTCGCTCGACTGGTCACACCGGGAGCGGAGTTCGCGGAGCGTTGAACTTGAGCGTGATGACGACCTGACCCAGTTGTGGAGCATTCTGTTCAAGCCACAGCATCGGGTCAAGGAGGTTGTTGATAGTGCCGCGGCAACGCCGCACCATTTGCTCCACCACCAGCAGCAACAACAGCAGCAATCCTCACCACAGCCAGCAACACAGCAGCAGCAGCAGCAGCAGCAGCAGCAGCAGCCGCAGCACCATCACCATCATTTGAGTCTGCATCATCACAAGTCCAACCAGGCGCTCCAGCGCCAGCCGTCTCAGCACCGCACGTCTCTGGAGCTAGCGTCGCTTCGCAACCACTCGAAGCCGGCACCATCCACAGCCCAGTCGTCGCCCCGCCGGGGAATGTTTTCGCATTCGCGGACGCCGTCAAATTCTGAGCAGACAGTGTCTCAGCCGACTGTAGAGTCGCCCAAAGAGTCGCCCAAGGAATTCCCGAGGGAAGAGTCGGAGGAGTCCGGGAACCCAGCCCCGTCGACGAGCCATGTGAGCTCTAGCTCGCACAATGGGCACTCACACGGGTCGCTGGAGTCGCATGCGACACCCGACTCGCGGGAGTCACACGAGCAGCAAGTGCACAATGGGTCGCGCGAGTCACACGAGTCGCAACGCCACGAGCATGATGAGACGCGACCGTCACCACCGACGCGTACGTCTACGGGTAGCAGCCGGTTGCATCTGTTTGGCCGAAAGAACACTGACGATGCGGCTTCAGGCACGCAGCAGCAGCGCAAGTCTTCCAACTCGAAGCTGTTGCAGAAAATCAAACGAGCTCTTTAGATAAAGTGCGTAATTTTAATTTCGATTTACAAACTTCGATATACCTGAAACGGATCAGCCGAATGGGAGCTAGGTGGGTAGAACATAGAACATTGAACATAGAGCGGGCCAGCTCAGAGCTTGGGGGAGCCCAAGTCAGAGCAAAAATAGGCTGGCTTGAGTACGGGCAAGACAGCCAGAACGTAGCCAGAGTTGGAACATGGAGATAAGAACGAGGTCGGGAGCTTCAACCAGGATAATAAGCACGGGATATGAAGCGTGACTTTAGGGGAACGTCGACGTTTGATGGTCGGCAACCGAACTCAACAATTGAGCTCGAAAATTAAAGACAATATTTGGTTCAATTGATTTGGAGGGATACAAAAATATGGAGGGATAGTCATGAAGAATCGAATAAATAAACAGAGAATGCGGATCGCCAAGCTTTCGCCGACGTAATATTACAGGCGACGTTGGCGTTTTTCCTGAGATGCGATGACCGGGCCCGGCCGTTTTTTAGGTTCATCATTTGCTGGTGGTTTGAGGGAGATCTGGGGGCCCGACCGTTGGGCAGGCGACACGGCCGCGCTGGGGCCTGGAGGGCCATTCTTACCAGGGGCCGCGAGTAATTTCGCGTCGAATCCTGGAACCCCACTAACCGAGTGCTCAAATTGGATCGGGGCCAGCAATTCCGGCGAGATATCGAGGGCGGAAGACGTAGCAACATCCGTTGCAGATACCGGTGGGGCACGGGCGAGACTCAAGAGCCCCCAAGGAGTTTCCCCGGGTCCAGGAACGGGGTGTTTTCCAGGAAGGCCGGCAATGTGGCCTTTATATGACTTTCGAAGCTTGCGCTTGGCTCCTGAAGCGTCCTGACGCGCTACAGACGCCGCGAGGTCCTGGAGGCCATAGAGCTCCAGCAAGTCGTCTGTTGGCGACGGTTGACTCTGTGGAAGAGGATCCGTCAAGAGATAGAGATCTGAGCGACGCGAATCTTCGGCCATTGTCCGTATGGCCTCACAACAACTGCTCCGATCTCGTCTGGTGGAGGTGTTACCATGGCTTTGCTTATCTTAGGCTGGAGGTGTAGATCACGTGCCCCTCTCTACGCACACATCCACGCACACCGCAGATGCACAGGCAAAGATCTTGGCGAGGCGTGAAACAAGACGAGTTTAGCGACGCAAGATGGAGAATTTCGGCTTTTGGCAAGCTATCACTAGGGATCAGTGATAATTCAGTTCTAAGCGGGTGAAATGTCAATGTCGACACAAAGAAATCAGTGACTGGGATTGAGACAGTCAGTTGATTTGGTGGGCTGATAATGTGGGAGGGATGTAGAGAGTACAAGACAGTACAAGAGTTAATTGGCCCACACAAGGAGGCCAATAGGATATTTAGTAGCTTAAATAGTTCGTTGATTGTAATGGAATTTGAGTGGAGATACACAGTGGAATATTATGGGACAAGGTGAAAGCTAGAGCAAGCGTTGTTTAAATACATAGGGCAAGCGTTGATGAAGTACTTAGAGCCCGCATTGATGAAGAAGGTAGAGCAGGCAATGGTGAAGAACGTAGGGCAGGCATTGATGAAGGATACAATAGGAAATAATAACGTATATATAATTGACAATTGAGCAGCACGCAACTTTTGTTAGGTTGTAAATGAACTACCACATATACAAGTTGGTACGAATTGCTAGAGTATGGCGGGTCGACTCTGCTCGTGACTGTCGTGACCAGGGCTTAGGGCCCTGACTAACAGCCCTTTGCAGACTGTTTTGGGCTCCCTCGCTCATACTGTCAAACGCACCCGGCAAATTGAAACGCATAACTTAGACTAACGTCTGCTTCTAAAGTGAAAAAAAATGTGTGTGCCCCATGCTGGCCGGCTGACTATACTGGGAGAAGGCTCCCAGCTTAGGCGGGGGGCCGGGGCAGGCCTTTGAGTTTTTTCGTCCATTGAACCAAAGTTCCTTTCCTCAACACATCTACAAATGACGGCCGCCCTGGTGAAACCGAAGCAGATCGTGCACAAGCACCGCAAGCAGTTCAAGCGTCACCACAGCGACCGCTACAAGCGTGTTGGCGAGTCGTGGCGCAAGCCCAAGGGTATTGACTCTGTTGTGCGCCGTCGCTTCCGCGGTAACATCTCCATGCCCAAGATTGGTTACGGTAACAACAAGAAGACCCGTCACCTTTCTCCTAGCGGCCACAAGGCTTTCGTTGTTGCCAACATCAAGGAGCTTGAGCTTCTTCTTCTCCAGACCAAGACCTACGCTGCTGAGATTGCCCACAACGTGTCCAGCCGTAACCGCATTCAGATCGTCGAGCGTGCCAAGGCCCTTGGTGTCAAGGTCACCAACGGCTCTGCCCGCCTGAGCCTTGAGGCTTAGATTTATTTACTTTGGAGGACATGAAAGATGCCTTGCTGACCCGAGCTTTGCGAGCTAATTGAGAGGTCATCTAATTTAACCTATTTACAGGCGGGGTGTGCAGCCCTGCCGTATTCGTATGACCGGCATGTAAAAACTTGTGCTGTATCATTAGAATTATATCCTGTCGACGTTATGTTTGAGTTGGTAAAGTAGTGGTAGTTCGGAAGTTTACCCTGTGCTGTACGCAGCACACAGCTCCAGCCTTATGGCATTTACAGATAGTATTTAGCTTCTTTCAATCCTCCGGGCTTGAGACGAGTTCGTGTGGAGCATGCCTGAGCTTTTAGCTTGTAATGAACGTTTTTGTCATGAGACTGTTGTAGAATGTTTCTAGCAATGCTGGGGGGTTTGCCCAAGACCATGTCGATTATTATATCACGGCCTCTTGTGGGCTGGTATAAGATCTAGGCTTCGGGCTGGAAAGTCTGTAGGGAGCCGTAGAGCGTAGTGTAGGACTGAAGTTAGTTTGGGTTTGCCTTAATAGAAGCAAGAAGCTTCAAGGGGAAGCCGAGCAACGAAGAAGAAAAAAAACAAACAAAGGCAAATCATTTGAAGAACATTTTGTCTGTGTTCTGCAGTCCTAAACTTGGCTGCATGAGCCAACATACTTAAGCCTACCTGAATTTCATGCTGTGTTGATGATCGCCATGCCGAGTTTCACGATTGACTCGACCATTGAGTTAAAAAGACAGATCTAAATTAGTTGAACCGACAGTCTGTTTGTGTTCTACGGTCCTGAAATTGGCTTTACGAGCCAACACACGTAACCCTACCAAGGTTTCATGCTGTGTTGATGATGGCTATGCCGAGTTTCAAGCTAGATTCAACCATTGAGTGACAAAAACAAAGCTAAATTAGTTGAGTCGACATTTTGCTTGTGTTCGTGAGGTCTAAAATTGGCTCCACGAGTCAACACACGTAATCCTACCAAGGTTTCGTGCTGGGTCTATGATGGCTATGCCGACATTCACGATTGATTGAGCCATTGAGGGACAAAAACAAAGCTAAATTAATTAAACCGGCTTTTTGGTTGTGTTCTGCAGTTTTGAAATTGGCTCCGCGAGCCAACACACGTGACTATTATTAGCCAAGGTTTTGGTGCTGTGTCTGATGATGGCTATGCCGAGGTTTACGATTGATTCGACCATTGACTTGAGAAAACGAAACTGATTTTAGTTTTTTTTGAATAATTGTGATAATTAACTCTATATAGATCCCCGAAAAAAAAAAGGCAATATTCGTTTGTAGCGTTGATTCAGAGTAGCTTTAAAGAACAGAACTGCCAGCCATTTTGTGAAAATTAACAAGATCAGTGGTGGTGGTACTAAAAGTATGACATGCTGGTGCGAAGACGTAACCTGTGCTGAACCACGTGAACACCAAGTCAAAAAACGTGACACCGCCAAAACCACGTGAACACCAAGTCAAAAAACGTGACACCGCCAAAACCACGTGAACACCAAGTCAAAAAACGTGACACCGCCAAAACCACGTGAACACCAAGTCAAAAAACGTGACACCGCCAAAACCACGTGAACACCAAGTCAAAAAACGTGACACCAGCCAAACCACGTGAACACCAAGTCAAAAAACGTGACACCGTCAAAACCATGTGACCGTGAAAGTATTACCTAACGCTACGGCGGTCAGCTTAGTTATAATGTTAGACTCACCGTCGTCAAAAGTCAAACAGATCACGTGATGCACTCAGGAACCAGACGTCAAACACAAGTTTAATCTTAGTCCGCTCCGCTCCGGTGTCAAAAAAATCAAACTAAAAAAACTCCCGCCCCGCTGCGGGTTAGCCGAAGCCCCTGCAATGTGACAGGTCACAAATCAGGCAAGTTTAAGCGGGCGATGTCGGGAACCACCTGGGGGGACCTTGTCTGGTTGCCAACGGCCTAGGGTCAGCCGCGTGACTCGGAAGATATTTTGTACAGTAGGTGAACATGCCTTGGACCCGCATCGTATTTGTGGTTGTGGATTGTTAGAGTTGGTTGTGACTATGATTGTGGTTATGGTTTGAAGTACAATAATCATCGTGGCTATGCCGGGTATGCTGGCTGCATTGCGATTTCTTGATAAGCAGCAGTATGTACTAAATGAGTCTGTTAGTGCACATTAAGGCACATTTTGGCACGGCTTTGGCACGGCATCAGCAGGTGCTCAAGAAAGATTGCCTTGGCGTTATGCGTCAACCCCGATTAGGCCATGACTAGGCCGTGACTAGGCCATCGCACGCACGCAGTCTGCACGACGATCGTTGTCAGCTTAACCTAGCTGGGTAGTTCGAGGGGGGCCTTTTTAGCCTATTATTGTACTGTACTCTTTGGCGCCGCGCCAGGGCAGACGCGGTGAGTCATCGGAAGGGCATGACTCCGCGGGCATGTGCGATGGATCACAAGCAACCTTCTATGACCAAATAACTCTATCGAGGATATTGCCAAGAGGGGTGGGTAAAAAGACGAAATCGTGATGTAGCCGAATGCGGGATCTGTACGGACGATGGTCGAACCCCCCCTCCCGAAAGTGCTTCCCGGGTCCATGAGCCGCGTTATGAGCCGCTCCCGTGCCGCGTCGAGCCGTACGCAGTCAAATAACGCTCCCGAGGCTGACTCCTCACAGCGCCTGCCTCACGTGCGTCGATCATCGTCCAGGCTTAAACCCGGAGGCCCGATGTTGGCTTAAAAAAAAAAATCACGTTTAGTGTGCGCTTGCTTGTGATTTTGGGTCCTCAGGGCAGGGAGAGGCGAAGGAGTGCAGAGTAGGGTTCGGAGGTGCAGGGGGTAACATTTTAATTTAGCCCAGCCTCACATGTTTCCGTAGATCATTGGCGGCTAAGACACTTATTTCGTTATGCTCTCCTCTCCTTCGCTTCTCCCCGCCCTGGAGAAGATGATGATAGGTTTAGTTTGTTGGTCTTGGCTGTTCTATTTTGTTGAAACTAAGTTTATAATTTTAAAAGGCATGTGGGTGGGGTTCTTTTTTTTTTTTCTTTTTTGTTTATTTTTGTTTGGTTTTGGGGCACGGCTGTTAAGTTCTAGTCCAATCTTATCTCTCTCAATTTTACCGCAGCCTCTCATCGAGGAGGATTTTCAACCGGAGGGATGCGTCGTTGGGGAGGCTGCACACCTCATAGGTTTAGTTGTTATCCTCAATTCTGGCGGGACAGAACTCAACTAAAATGTCTTAGCTTTGTCCAATAGACGTCTCCTAAAACCTCCGACGCCGGCCCACGGCCCATGGCCCCAAATAGTGCCCAAGAGGCTTGGCTTGTACCTTGGCACCTCGTATGAGGCACCTCGTATGAGGCACCTCAACGCAGGGATCTAAGACTGTCATAACCCGCACCCTTGCTTGGCCCGTTTGGTTGATGTTTCCGTCTCCAAGCAAATCCTCCTTAAATCGCGCAGTATATATTATAATACATATGTCAGGGCTAGGGCGGTCGCAATTGTTCTTATGACAGCGTACGGGGTCAGGGCAATGTATTATAAACCCCTTCCCTCCTTATTCTTAGGTTCCGCGAGGAGGGTATGCCTGCATAAGCATATGTCGTCGATCCTCAGGCATACTCAAAACGAGGGGGGGCGAGTATGATCAGAAATCATGGGCTCACGGAATAACGGTCAGAAGCTACTCTTATTCCGTCGGCGCATGGATTTGTTCTCCGTGATTTCATAATTTTTTTTTTTTCGTTGGTCGGTGGGCTCTTTGTTTTCGCCGATACTTTGTACTTATACCGTTAATCATTGTGGGGAGGGGCGTGCGATGCTTAGTTCTCGATCTTCCCCAGCAGCCAAAGTTATCGTCAATTATCGTCAGCGTCTTTGCCCGATGCTTATTGTAAACCCTGCCCCATATCTGCACAAATGATATCATAAGACAGTTTGCATATCCACCACTATACTGTAATTTGACAGCCGTCGATACCTGATTGCTTGCCGAGATTCTGTACCGAAGCCCAACCGTCAAACAAGCCTAAACGGCTCGAACGTTATGCCCATATTTCTTTGCTTGCCATAGCCGTAGCTCGCGATCCCCCCCCAATTTTTCACTGGGCACACAAGTCAATGCCTGCGATCGTCGAAGCGTTCCTCAGGGTATACTAGCTTTTTCATCCCCTGCCTTTGTAGGAGGGCCCCCGGGCCATATCCAACAGAAATGAACCCACGTGATGATCTCGCTAAAATAAAATGGCGCGCTTCGTCCAAATGGCTGGACTTTTCAGCGATGGATTCTAATATAGGGCATATACAATATACGCGAATCGAGACGAATTGGCTCCGATCAGACCAGGCCGTGCGATCGTCAGTTAGCCGAGTTTACCCAAGCGGTGCCTTCCTTCCCCGTTTTCATCAGCCGTTCCGGCCGTTGGAACCCCCGTTAGATCTCCGTGGGACCAACGCGGGGCCGTTGGATCATTCGCCGAGGTTAACGTTCGGCCCCTGGATCGGCCTGTGCATTTCCTCGAGTCGTCTGTCAAGTCCTGTTTGGAACAGGTTCAGAATAGGCCGGACCACGCGGGGACTCTGGTTTTGATATTTGGTCACGCGGGGCTCTGATTTTGATATTTGGTCACACGGGGACTCTGACTTTGATATTTGGTGATGATCATTTTGTACGCAGAGTTTGTTGTTTTCTGATGACAACTTGAAACTTATTTAGCAGTTCCAAACAAACTTTTCGCATGGACCGCTCTCATAGTCTAACTCAATTTGTAGATTCGAAGTGTTGTTGGTAGACTCTAAAAGTTGGCAGATTTCAACTAAACTCAAAATTTCATGGTCTGTAACCTAATATTATTAGATTTGGAAATTGTCACACAACAAAGCAAACTTTCGTGACACACATTATCACGAGCTAGTTCTACCAACAATGTGAGGGTTGAGTTGTATTATGTGTGGTAAACTCAACAGACCACCGTGATATACACCTACGAAATGGACGCGAAATAGGCACGAAATGGACACGACCAGGACACGAATGAACACGAAATGGACGCGAAATGGACACGAAATGGACACGACCAGGACACGAACGAACACGAATTGGACGCGAAATGGACGCGAAATAGGCACTACTGGGATACGACTAGGACACGAATGAACATGAAATAGACACGAAATGGACACGAAATGGTCACGAATTGGACACGACTAGGGCACGAGCTAGACACGACCAGGGCACGAGCTAGACACGACTTAGACACGATTAGAACACGACTGGGACAGGACTTAGACACGAAATGGCACCGTAGAGTAGAACAAAAACCATAACAAATTAAAAGAAAGACTAATACAAGTAGAAACAGATATTCTTGGATAAACGATATATAGTTCTGACATGCAAGCACTGTTGGACGCAGCCAGCAATGATATAAGATGCGGTGGCAGTAGCCAATTAGTATTAGTATTTACGCACGGCGTGCTGATGCTGGTGAAGGTGAGCTGGCAACCAAGAAAGAAGATGCAGTATCTTGGTCGCCATCATGCATAGTCGGCTCTGCGGCCGTGCGCCAGAGGAGCCTATTAGTATGGGCGCACGGGTGAAGATCGGACAAGGTCGAGAACGCTCACGCCAGCACTGCTACCATGATGAGCCGGTGCAGTGGCATGACGATGGCTGAGTCGCACTACCAGTTGCAGTCGTTATGAACGTAGAAATGTCCCCAATGGACAAATTGACGAGGTGAAAGGTGCTGGTTGGGTGAAGTTTCTTATCAAGGAACATGCGGCTACAACGAGCCACAATGATGCATTTAAAGATCGCGTTGAACGAAGGCTTCGATGCTCGCGTCGCTCACCTCTGTAGATGCAGTGTCCAGAGGAGCTGTCGCGGATGGCATCGCAAAGCAGTGCGGGGGCGCCGCAAGATCGGCAGTGGGATCAATTATCGTTGTCGACACTGGATAGTGCTTATCGTACATGGCGCTCAACGATGGTGGCTCTAGGTAGACCTGGTTATAAGGCAGGTCGTCATGAAGCACCGAGTTGATAAATGCATCAGGTGGCGCATAGTCCGCTGTGAGATCGTTTACATCAAAAGGCTCACGATTGCCTGGGGAATCAAGGCTAATGTGAGAAGCGAGCTCGCCGGGGAGCCAGTGAGGGCTCTGCGGGCTATAAGAACTTGAAGAATGTGAACCAGCTCTAGTAATGAGGGGAGGCGCCGCGGTGGCGTCTCCCAAATTGGAGAACGAGCCTACAAATGGGCCGGCAAAAGCACCAAACGGCTCGCTCAATTCACTGCGAATGTCACTGAGCTCACTGAACTCACTGCGGATGTCGCTAATATCAAGATCAATGTCATTAACCCTAAGCGGGTCCGGGGAAGGCGACATATAGTGGCGCGATAATCCAAGAGGAGTAATCGTTTGAGGAGGACCTCCAAGGCGAGCATTGAGTTGCTCAGTAGCAAGGTCAGCTGGTAGTTGGCCAGGAACAACAGACGCAGCAGCAGCAGCGGCAGCGACAGCAGCAGCCGAGACGCCAGTTAGTTGCTGAGCCGCTAGTTGTGCACCCAATTGACTAGTAGGGGCGGCGACGGTAGGCGGGGCCATCAATGGGTTGCTGGTGGCGTGAGCACTATATTGGGGGGCAATAACAGCAGCCTCCTCGGGCTTCGGCGTGAGTTCTCCGTGGCCAGGTGACACGGGTTGTGAGCGGGGAGTGCTGTCTGGGCTCTGAGAGCGCGATTCAGAACGCGAAGTTGCCCCAGAGGTTTGGTGCGACGCCGACATCGCACGTGCAGATTGCGATCGCGACGTGGCAGGCGATTGGGACAATTGTGAGGCCAATTGCGACTTTGCCTGACCAGACAGGCGTCTTGTAGCCGCGAGCATGGCCCGATCGTCAGAGGGTTGACTAGCAGTGCGCTCCATAAGCTCTTCCTCAGTAAGCGGAGGCGGGAGAGGGTCGTTCTTGGCTAATTGAAGACGATGAACCATCCGCAAGTGACGAATAAGAAGATCACGGCGGAAGAAGGTTGAGGAGCATCGATTGCAACCATAAGGGCGTTCACTGGAGTGGATACGTTCATGGCGGGTACGGTGCTCGCTACGAGTAAAGAAGCGATCGCAGAGGCGGCACTTGAAACAGCCGCGAGCTTTAGCGTCTTTCCGACTCATTTGTGGTTTGGTTATTGATGGGGATGGTGTTGTTGTAGGAGTAGGCAGGCCTGGCGAAACGTGTAGACTTCGCTTGCGAGAGGGCGGCGGCGCTGCCAGGCGCGGGGGACACGCAGTAGTAACACTCGTTGTGGCTACTGGATCACTGTCTAAAGCAGTGATACGAATCGAATTGGAAACCAAGCAAAGATTGCTTGCTCCTTTAGCAGATCAACCGCTTGACAGTTGGGCCTAAACGGCAACAACCCAACAAAGGTATGCCTGCGACGGAGGCAGAGAAATACCTTTAGGGTCTTGAGCCCAAAGTACCACCTAGTGGGAACCCCTTGGGTTAGACCCTTTGAGGGAGCCTGCGAAAGATTAAGGGGGAAAGGCGGGGGGAGGGGGGGAGAAGGGATGGCAAACCTACGATAGACTGGGGAGCCTACGGAGGAGGATACCACAACGACTGTACGAAAACGGTACAGCGACGATACGGGATGCTGATGCAAGGCCAAGGATCAAACTTCAAACGATACAACGGAAATCCGGATCGGAAGATGCTCACAATGCTTGAACGGAATACCTACCAAATAAGTAAGAATCTTTTGTACCCACGACGGGGTGCCGGGACGGTTTTATACTTTCCAGGGTCTGCGGAACCGGTCTTCCTGCGGACTCTATCTAGAACGCATCATCAGTTGGGCGAGGGGTGGCTGCGCTATTTTATGGCGCCAATGTCGACGCCCGAGAGCTTGATTTGACTTCTTACTTAAGCCTGCCTTGCCTACCCTTCTCTGCCCTGCCCTGCTCTGCTTGCCCTGGTACAGTTTGCCCTAGTGCTTCTGCTGCTGTGCTGATGCGGCGGCTTTCCTGCACTATGCACGCTTAGCTACTGTCAGCTGTTGGCGCTGATCCCGACGGTAAGCAACCATGCAAAGCCTGTACAAGGGTGGGTAAGGGGGCGATTAGTCACCAGTGCTTAAAACCTAGCCTGGGATTTTTTGGATTGAGCTGGCTCGATTAAATCTTGGTCGGGCTTGATGAACGTACAGATTGTTTGATTGTTTGATAGTTGTAGATCGAGTTAGATAAGGATCATTTATGCGGTTTGTCCCACCGATGAAACCAAAAAAAAGGGTTGGCTGCCTTTTTCCAGCTAGTTTGGTTTTGGTGTTGGCTTTAGTTTGGGTTCATGCCTGCTGTTGACACGTCCTAATGCATCTTAACAAGGCAGCCCCCTCCACCCTAGTTAAACCCCTCCCAACCTCCCTCATGAACCCCATGGACCCTTGGCTCGGCTTGGCATGTTGACATGTTTGCCGTTAGCCGAGGGGTACTTCAAGCGCAGCTTGGCTTGGCACTGTAAATAGCAGCCAAACGCTACAGGCTCGGCATGTCAAGCAATGATTGCCTTGGCCCATATTAGATGGCCTCGGCTGGGCAATGCCGACGTAAACTCGGCCATGGAATCTGGAGTCAGTGCGTTTAGCTGACGCTGGTGCTTATGCTTATGCCTGGGCTGGGCTGATGCTGATGCTGATGCTGATGCTGATGCTATGTTGATGCTTGGGCTGGGGCTAGGCATTGCAGGCTTGTTGAAACTCGCTGTCTCTTTCTCCACAGCAGGCAGGCAAACTAACCTGGATTTTTTGCTAGAGTTTTCATAGAAAAGAGCTGGGTTATAGTTCTGGTTAGTTTGAGATTCCATCTACTCGGTTTCCTTTGTTAGTTTCCGTAACTAGAATGAATATCCGCATACAATAAAGAATCAAACTTCATCCAATTACATAACCTAGCCCTGACTTTATAAGTTCTTTTAAATATATGGCCCCCCCTGACCATGGCCCCGGCACAGCCGGAAACGGTGCGGGGCCGTCTTTTAAATAGTGCAACACCACAAGTGCGTAATTATAACTCGAAGAATCAAGCTCAAAATCATGATTCCAAGCTCGAGCAACCAAGTAGCCAACGTCAGATCATTTCCGTAGCAATCTCAAATCGGACAGATCGAATACAGATCGCATACAGATCGAATACTAAGCGGCAACCTTTTTATGTATGGATGTTCGCAGGGCTCCGTTTTGCTCCTGCAAACGATTTGGGTGCCATTGACAGCTCCCAGCTCCCAGGGGCGCAGAATAGCCCTGGGAACTCCTTGGAGGTGTGTTTGACACTGGTTGAGCGGTTTTGGGTGCCTTTTCAGGGCCCATGCCCGCCGGGGCCCGCTGGGTTTATTTCTTCCCTAGGATGTACAGTGCATGTGCATGTGCATAGCGCAGCTGATTTAAACATGCACCCTTGCACCATGCCGATCCGGCCATGTCCCCTGCGATCGACGGCCGCAGCCGAGAGCCCACAGTACGCAGCCCTAGATATTTTGAATGCTGATTTAGAGCTGACTCGACCCTTGAACTGCAACCTGTCACATTCATCACCAGCCCAGAGCTTAGAGGTCCTGGCAATGCGTCCACAGGGTGGGTGAAGGTGTTGGACAGTGCCTAGTGCGTTGGAGCTTGTCACAACGAAGTTGGTTTCTTGCCCTGTCGAGCCTGGCTTGTTCACGGTGTTTGAGGTTGCTGTTTCATGTCTCTCGATTTGCTTTTTGATTGATACTCTCTCGCATGGTTTTGCTCTTGCATCCGCATCTGTACCCACCTAATAATGCCGTTCGAGGTGGTAGTGTCTACAGGATCAAGAGTTCTAATTGATAATGCCGCTTGCATCGAGCAGTATTATACACTACAGTATCAATTGTTCCCACTTCCTCTGCCGTACACCATTGTACAAACAGCCAGCCTAACCTAAATCGCGCAGGGCGCGTCACTACCGTGGCGGTTCGTATGCTGGTGCAACACGGCATCAGTTGAGCTCACCCTTGGTCGAGACTAGACCTCTGGCGTTTGGTAGCAAACTGGTGAACCAACTAAAACTAAGTGACCTCGTTCAAGCCAGCGCCATCGCGATGGCACCGTAACCAGGGCGCAATTAGCCGGGCGGCTCGATCTGATCACGATGATCGCCAGCCCAATAAACACAAACCTCGATCCGATCCGAGGCGGGCATATCATTAACCCCAAAAAGACAAGGCCCTAGATCCGATACAGCACTTTTAGATAGTAATGCATACGTTGTAATAGCGTCATTTTATTTTGCTAGTTAGATTCAGTACGATCCACATTTGTTAATTCTAGTAGAGCACGAGGAACTTCCACTCAAATTGTCCTGGGCACTACCTAGCACTAGGCGAATAGTACACTGGGCACTGGCGAGCATTCTTTGCAGTATGCTGGGCACCACAGTTTTGACACCTAGTGTTCGTACAATACTAGTTAAATACAATACAGCAGTGAACAGAACGAGAAAAACACCACCACCAAAGTTGTAGAGAGCCTGTTCAGCGCTTGACTTGACTATCAAAGACATGTCATGGTCTCGCATAGATCAGCACTATTAGGCAGTTTGCCGCATACGCCTTCCCAATCCTCTGTGCCTTGCCGTGCCTCGCACTGGTTCTCACCTGACACGCACAATGGCTAGCGCTAAATCTGCCCTGGCTCGCTGACTTGCCCAGATCTGCCCAGATCTGCCCAGATCAGGTGTGCCCTGGGCCATCCCTACTAGGATGCATCGATTCTCTGCATCCTTATTAAAAAGAAAAAAGCTTGTCCTCGTTTCGCTTCGTTTCGCGTGAGCCTGCCGGGAACATCTGTTTAATCTTCGCTTGCAGAGATCTGAATGCGAACGCATCCTTCAACGATATCATCATCTTGGCTGGTTTGTTGCTGTCAGTCTTAACGGATCCGGGCTTGTCCGTTGGTGCGAACAAATACTGTCTTGGCACCTGCTTGGCACCACCCAAAGCACCCTAGGCTGGGCCCTTGGCTCTATCCATGCGGCTTCTAACCATGCTGATGCCCTGTCACTCTGACCTGCCGTGGTCCGTGCCGTGAATCACCCCCATGTGCCATATGCGGAACTTGATGCGCTTCTACAGCGATTCCCAAGCTACTCCAGGCCTGGGCTGCCAGGTCCCCCCCTCCCCCCACCTACTACGGCATGTACCCTAGTCAGAGACTATGAAGGCTGCCGCTCCATGGGATCCCCCATGCATGCTTAACGCTCTATGTGGTGACATGTCCGGTGTCATATTTCCTGAGCATGGCTGGTAAAGGGCTGGCAAGGGCCCTGTTGTTCTTAGTTACGGTCTAGCTTCGCCGTGACTGGCCAATCCTGTAAAATAGCTTCTCGAAGTTGATCTTGACCGTCAACGTCGACCAGGGCACCTTGCCAAGTTCTGCAGAATGTAACGCGGATTTTAACTGCGAGTGACACTGAGTCAACTCTGCCAAGCACTCTAACAACGTGGTGTCTGACACTTGCATTCTGACGGGAAGTCTGGAATCCGAGAGCACCCACGATTTTTTTTTTGAGTTTAATCTCAAACTCCGACATAATCTTCGGTATTCGCCATGGTGTGGAGATACGCTCCCAAATGACTGCTTTTGCGAGATTCGATCGGTTATTGCGTCGATCTCAATCAGGCATCGCGAGATCAAATCATCATTAGCTCTTCTCCGCACTCTGCAACAATCCATAACGGCCCCAACAACGGGTGCCTTGACTTCCCCTCACTCACCCCTGAGCTTCGGCTAAGATTGCAGCTAGATAACTCTGCTTCCGACCCGGCTGTAGATCAATCCTGCATCCTGTTTTATCCTCCAAATCTATTTGGAGTTCACGCTCAGTCAGCCTGCCTGACAGTTATATGTGCAGCTGATCGGAACTTGCATAAGACTAAATGCTTTTGTCAGAATCTGCATATGCAGTAGGGGTTCAGTAAGGCTCCAGCAAAGGGGGGGTCCCTGTGCACCGCGCTGCTGTCTAATTTCATATTCATATGATGTTCGTATAGATTTCGTTTCTAGTTTGTCCCGAGCGCAAGCGCTCGCTGTTGGATCCCAATATCTATAACTGAATCATCACCAATTTAACCTTATTTGTTCGAATCAAATTACCGACCCACCGGCACCATGGGGGCCAAATCAATCCTTGCAGCTGGGCAGGACCTCCTTAGTTGCCCACCGTCGGCATACCGGGACCTCGAGAGGTCGCCGTTCGGGCTTCACCGCACCATAAAACTCTATCTCTCAACAATATCGACGTCATAGTTCGGGTCCGGGACCTTCTGCAGTCTTAGATCCATCGGTAACCCCTGCTAAAACCCTGATGGTGCCCTGGCTCGGACAATGACGTTGATGTGACGTAGTGTTATGGTTTATGGTTATGACTTGACTTGACATTATGCTGGCTATTTCGAGACGGCATGATTGCATTTCGACAGGCATGCCTGCTTTTATATTTCGCATAGTACAAACTAATTATGAAATTTATTCGCAATGGGCCAATCTCGAATTGAAGCATGACAGCCTTCACCACCTTCACCACCACCACCACCACCACGGAAAGGCCATCAGAATCCAAGTCTCAGACACATATATCCTCATCATCCCACCTTAAACCAACTATTAGACAAAGATCCGCACTCGGGCCCCACTATGCCTATCATCACGTGGACTAGTGCCTCCGACCGAAAATCGCCACAATTAGCTATGGATTGATCACGATGCTCATCATGTCAACCACAACCACAACAATTGAGACGAACGATTCCGTGCGCGAAACCCCATGATCCTGCCAGGTACACGAACACAACTGCCATCCTCACTCCTCATTGTTATTTTCCCATAAAATTATTTGACGCGCTTTGCCAGCTGCACACAACACCTCGAGAGCCGCGGGATGCATGCGGCTCAGATCTGCGGCTCAGATGCGGCTCAACCTGCATCTCGAAATGAGTGCCGGCGTTGATGATCATCAGGTAGGCAAGTATACACACCTCGGCAATCCGAATAGGAAAAGAAAGATAAGATGATCGTCTCGATTCCATAGCCCTAAACAATAGTGGTTTGTGCCGTGTGTGCCGTTCATATCGTTCATGCGCCTGTATCCTTATTGCTTGCCGTACGGCTTACCACTCCCTACAGACTTGAAACTAAAACCAATCGAAATACACATCGACTCTCCAGTTATGAGAAGCTTCTCTAATTCTAGTCCATACACTTCTAGTCCATATTGACGGCTTGACACAATTGAGAGCCCGCCAAGGGTTATGCCCCTGCCTTAACCGTACCGTGTTCATCCTCGCAGTCTATCTAGTTTTGACATTCTGATTTTCTGCCTCTATTCTTCTTCGCGAGAACCTTATGCCGAATTATTGTGCCTCGACGCACACGTATGAGTGCAAGGCAACCCTTTGCCCAATTCTATACAGTGACTGCATGTAAAAACTGTACTGTATACGTACCGATTGGGCGAGTCTGCAGAATCTACCTGCATTAATTAAACATGAGGCCTAGATCTTTCTTAAATCAAGTTTCAGTGCAGTATGGAACTGAATCGACCCCAGAATCGACCACGCAATCGACCAGTGTCGCACACATACTAAAATATTTGAGCGATTTGAAAATGAACTTTTGATCCTCCCGCGCTTAAACTTTCCTTGCTTCGATGCTAGATGATAAGGGTTGCTGCTGACACATGATCTGCCCCGCACGACAATGCCGATACAATTTTGGTGTTGTGAGGGTCTAGGCAACCAGGGCGCGTGCCAAGAACTTTTGTTTCTAGATGCTCAATGCGTGCCTAGCCAAGCATTCCCATGATTATTAGCTTGGAAAGTTCAATGCTGCTGCTGCGCAATCGTCAGCGATACAACTAGCTTAGATTCATGCAGGCAGCCTGTACGGCATGAGCCTGTATGAGTTGTTGTCACAGGTGATTTGATCTGGCAGTTATGTTGAAGCGACGGCATCCACACGTGATTCGTATAGAGCCACGTGAATTTCACGTGCACAAACCAACTCTGATCCTAGTCGGGGCCGTTGATGAAACAAGTCACGGGAATTTCACGTGGTTATATACAAATCACCTGACGATCCGAATTTATCGCGATTACGTGACCTTGTCGCCACTCATTTGTCATTCATTTTGATGTTACTTTTCGTTTCCTTGCTCATCACCTGATTCAGGTTGGAGACGAAGCCTTCAGGTCACATGTTCACCATTAGATTCTAATCACCTGTTTCAAATCAATTAGAACCACTCTCGAACTTTAGGTCACGTGGTTCACGGTCTCTCCCGTCAGATGACCCATTCTCAGAGTGGTGGTGGTCGACTCGCCTTAGCAGCGCACACAAAAAGGTGACGACGTCTTCCATCCAGGGTGATTTCGGCCCTCTAGACAATGGGGTTCCTGGACGCCATCGTCAGTACGGCCAAAAGCCTACTGGAGGACTCACCAGATGCTCAAAATACTATTTACTCTCGCCGGCTCACAGATGATGAGCGCTTTCGCAAGAGACATAACCTGCCTGAACCTGAAACCCTCATGGCTGAGGCCAATGCGGTGGTAGGAATCCTGCCTGCGGGTCAAACTCTCAAAAGCCTCGCATTTGAGGATTTGTACCATGGGAATCTAGTCTTGAGCGAGTCGTTTATCGTATTTGAGTGTGATGGCGAGCCTCGAGCCCTTCAATTCGCCCTGCCACTGGCTGCGGTGCGACGGGTTGATAGATTGCCCTCTGGCCAGATGTTTGCCCTTCGCATCCAGTTGTACGAAGATATCAGTATCATTGTTCAACTGGAAGACATAAAGTCCAACTGCGATCGGTTTGCCGGTGTCCTAAGTGGGAACCTCAAAGCCAACGTGCCCTTGGCGAAACAATTGAGGCTGATCTTTTCAACATTCTACTCTGAATTCTTGGTAGAAAGTATCAAACGCAAACGCAATCACGAGGCGAATCAAGAGCCACTGGTTCCACCTCCAGCTGGGCTCGGCAGAGACTTTGGCTATCCTGGTGATGCCAAGAAACTGCGTGATAGGGCTAAAATGCGCCTGTGGGTTGAGTACATGAGCACTCATGGTCGGAATATTGCTCTCGTCCGCCAACAAGGATTTTTCAAGCTTGTTCGCGTCGGCCTGCCTAACCATTTGCGTGGTGAACTGTGGGAATTGTGCTGTGGCTCTGTTCATTTGCGAATGAAAAGTGCAAGCTTATACCGCAGTATTCTCGATCAACAACATGGCCAACAATCACTGGCAATAGAAGAAATCGAGAAAGATCTCAATCGTTCACTCCCAGAGTACCCTGCCTATCAAGACCCTGAAGGTATTTCGCGGTTGCGTCGCGTGCTTACGGCTTACAGCTGGATGTGCCCTGATGTCGGCTACTGCCAAGCCATGAACATTGTTGCTGCAGGCTTGCTCATTTACCAAACTGAAGAACAGGCGTTCTGGACTCTGCATAAACTTACCCAGGATATCTTACCTGGCTACTATTCGCGGACGATGTATGGCACTTTACTAGACCAAAAGGTGCTCGAGTGCCTCGTAGAGCGTACCATGCCCGTGCTGTGGTCCCATTTGCAGCAATGTGACGTTCCGCTCAGCGTTGTATCATTACCATGGTTCTTGAGTTTGTTCATCAACACCATGCCTATTGTGTACGCGTTCCGTATCATTGATATCTTGTTTTTGGAGGGCTCACGGACATTGTTCCAAGTCGCCCTTGCCATTCTTCGCGTGAATGGTGAGGCGCTTCTCAATGCCGAAGACAATACCGCCGTGATTGCCGTGCTCAAGAATTACTTTGATGTTCTTGGCATGCCTGCACACCCTAGGGCTGACAGTGAAAGGCTCCGTCGCGTAACAAGATTCCAAGAGCTCATGGTGGTGGCCTATAAAGAATTTAGCGTGGTTACTGACGATATGATCTTGAGTTACCGCCGCAAATACGAGAGCCAGGTGCTTGACGACATCGAAGACTTTGCTAAGCGAACTCAATTGCGAAATGTGCTCCGACCGCGTAACCTCAACCGTGACGAGATTGGAGTGATCTACGATAAGTTTTACGCTGCCATCCAGGCCACACGCCCTGGTCTTGGTGGCCAAAGTGGCGAGCTAAGCTTCCCGCAGTTTATCACGTTCATGAGCGGGCTCGTGGACTGGATGCAGCCCAAATATGTTGCGCGCGGGGAGCTAGAGAACCACAAGTTCGTGCGACGACTTTTCAACCGGTGGGACTCTCGAAATCAAGGATCTCTGTGTCTAGGTGATGCTATTGGCGGACTCGACTGTCTGGTTGATCCAGATATGATGGAATTGATCAACTACTTTTTCGAGTGTTTCATTGACATTGACACCGACGCAGACACCCCCAAAGAAAGCCGTGCTAACACTCCCACAAAGCCGGCAAGCATCAAAAGTGTGCATTCGCGCACGCCATCCCTATCGCCCTCTGCGCACCTCCCCAAGCTCGGCCATGGTGCTATTTTGGAGATGGCCGATGCTTTGTTGTTGCTTGTACGTCCGTTTACTCACAAGGGCAGCACAGGCTCCGAAATGCTCGACCCCGTGAGCATTGCTGCCTTAAATCAGGTTGCCGATGACCCCGCTGTCCCTGCTATGCGGGATATGCTTGAGCAGCAGCAAAGTGTGCGATATCTTGGGGCGGTGTCCAACTTCATTCAGCGAACTTTTGAAGTAGCTAACCTCAAGCCAGTGAATGCTGGTATTGATGGCGAGGTGACACCATCGCTTGACCTTATTGATCTGCCTGACACTAAGAGTGAAGCTCAAGGTCTAAGCCTTCCTCACTTGCGGATGGTTCTTCTCGCTGACGAGACGCTCGAGCTACTATTTTCAACCACTCTCCGTTCTACGATCCACCTCACTGACCAAGGAACCGGTCTGCTGGGCCAGCCCACGTCGGTTGCGTCATTCCGGTCTATGGTTGATGGAGTCGTTCGGGATGGCTTGCGACTTGCTGATGGCCTCCGCAAGCGGATCGATGAGCTTGACAAGGAGCGACCCGACGAGGAAATTGATGATATGGACGTTCGTGCCGACGACCGCGCACTCTTAGACCTATAGTTTATTTTTACGCATTTTTTTCTTGTGTTGTTAGACACCTTAAGCATTATATGGTTCATTCATTGATTAATTTGAGGGTTGAAACGTATACGAGCGTCTAATACCCCATATTGTGAGCATGGTGGAATGGACAATGATCTGTAGGCATTAGATTTTTAAAGACTTTTTAACAATAAAACAAAAATAAGTGTAAAAGGTTGACCCCAAGACTCATGGTTTACAAAAACAGGGCAAAAAGAAACCGCAAAACAATGGGGGTAGCTCATCGATCTAGTAATTATGAATTAATGTGACGTCGCTTGTTTGCGAGCGAAAATGCGTTTGAAAAAGCCCTTGTTCTTGACCTTTGTTTCTGTGACTGTGTGCATGCCGAGGTTGTCTGAGCTCGCGCGCTTGCCAAGGAGCACTCTGGCATCAGAATTGGGCGAGAACACCTCACGTAGAGTGAGCTTGTTACCAGTGCGAGACTGCTTGGCACTAACTGTCCGACGTTGGGGCAAGAAGTTGCCACCATGACCGCCCTCGTCCTCGGAATCAGAGTCAGTGAATCGCGACTTGAAAGCTGTAGCGGGACCGGCAGACTCCAAGCTTGATTTCGGCTTGCGGGTCTTGGGGCTCGAGAACGGCAGGCCGAGGCCACCGCTACGACGCGGGCTCGATGGGGGCTCTGCTTGTGACAATCTAGCCGGATCGGGTCGATCAGAGTTGCGGAGAGAATAGGTGCGGAATCCGCTTCCAAGACCGTTCGGCGCGAGTTGCGGCGCTCCACCTGTGAGTGAGTTTGCCCGTGAATTGGATCGAGAGCGCTGCCTCTGAGCTGCTCTTGCGGGATCTTCAGCACGAAGCGTACCCATAAGTCTAGGGGCTCCACCAGCAGCGCTACCGCCAGACAAGCCACCAGACATGCCGCTACCAGCCTGCCTAGACTGGCGTTTACGTTTGAAGGAAGACTCAGATGTGATAGAAGCAGCATCGTCGTCTTTATTTGTGAGTAATTGACGGTAATGATGGCCTTCAGATGATTGTGATTGAGAAGGCGATTGCTTGTAGGTGCGAGCCTCAGACTGCGGCGACTGCGGCGACAATGGCGACACCGATTTCGTGAGTTGAATGGGGGGCTGGAGCTGACGCGTCTGCAGGTGAAGTGAGGGCGGTGAAGGCGGCGAGGATGTTTGCGGGGACGTCCGCGACAATGAGTTGCGTAAAGCCGAGCGTTCAGGGATCTCGGTGAAATCTTCTTCGGAGCCGCTGCGGGTTCGACTGACGGTGCTTATTGGCGTTGCTAAGGTCTGACCCAGGCTACCAGAGCCCGCACTGCCTTGGCTCTGACCATGGCCGGGCTGGTATGCAGAGTTAGACTGCTGTGGCTGATACACAGGGTCAGACTGCTGCTTTGATTGGTACGCGGAGACAGAAGGCTGCTTTGGTTGGTACGCAGATACAGGCGGCTGCTGTGGTGGTTGTAAAGGTTGCTGCGATGTTTGGTAACTACCAGTCCCCGAAGCAGAAGATGGTGCTTGCGAGGGAGCAGTCACAGACACAGCTGGAGGAGGCTGCTGTCGTTGCTTTGGCGGCATCGTGGGTCCGGACTGCGAGCTTGCTTGCATGCTCGTTGGTCTTGCTATTGAGGAGGGACGGGCCGCGTTCGCAGCTCCAGCAGCCGCGGTCATTCTTACGCCATTACTGGCATTATTTTGCAGCTGGGGCTTACGGGCTTTGGCGGCGGCAGCGGCAGCGGCAGCACCGGGAACCGCATGGGGTTCGAGATCGTCATCGTCGTCGTAGTCGTAGGACTCATAAACAAACTCTTGGGTGTTCTGGGGTCCGGCAAACGAGACTCGGGGAGTGACGCTCGCTTCACTGGCTTCTGAGCCCGAGCGAAGACGGCTAATGCCCGAGGTACTTGAACGCAGCGCCGATTTGGCCGGAGAGTGGTCACGCGGCGGTGGAGAGTAACGGACTTGGGGCACATCGAGGTCGTCGTGTTCGTGCTCGTCTTCCTCGACAAAAGCCGGGACTCTGGAGAACTCTGGCTCCTCGCGGATACGTCCAAGCTCGCTATCGAGCGAATGAACGGAGTCGGCGTACTCACGCGACTGTTGAGGCCGTCGCAATGAGCCATTTGAAGCGGATCCACGCACAGATGCTCTAGTCGCAGCAACCGGAGTTTCTTTAGTACTTACAAGCTCGAACGAGCCCATTTGACGGATTGTAGTCGTTGTCAACGATAAAGTACGACCATTGGAATCTCTGTTGACCACAGTATGGGTTCTTGTCAGAGAGTTGCGGCGACCAGTTTGGCTGGTCATGGAGTTTGTCCGTAACGAGTTAGCTCTTGAAATCGAGTTTGTTCGTGGAGCAGGAGGTTGTGAATATCGCTGCTGAGGCTGTGATCGTAATGGCTGCGGCGATTGACTTGGCGATTGTTGTTGTGGACGGCGTTGGAAATCGTGCGCATACTCCTGCTGCTGTCGCCGGTAAGCTCTTGCGCTCTCTGCAGTCATGGACGCGGTCCGGCGAACAGGAGGAGTATAATCAGGACGGAAATCAGCCATGGCTTGGGCATCACCTTGGTCCAACGAGTGTCGGCGAATGGCCTCAGCGGCCGCAGACGACGACAACATCGCGCCCGACTGACGGAACGAGGCCGAGGCTGCGGCTGCTGCACTAGGCGTGCTTAAACCCGTGTTATAAGTCCGGCCGTCGTATTTTCTCGAGCCACGTCTGAACATTTTATTTAGATGCAGACCCAAACAACAAGTAAATCAAGTAAAAAAAAGGGCCGCAAGGTCGAAGTAGGGACAAGGACTACTCAGCGTGGGGGGGTCAGGAAGGGAAGAAGGGGAGGGTGGGTAATGTGATCACCTCTAAGCTCCTAAGCTGGGAAAGGAAGGTCGAGCTATCGAGAAAAGGAAGTCACGTTATTACGTCTTTCTGATGATTGTTTGGCTTTTTTTTTCTGTTAGTTTTAAAACTAAAAACTAACTTGATTGGGAAGCTATTTGGGAGGCACGAGGGACGACGAGGTTGGTGTTCATGTAAAGCTGGTCCAGGGTTGATGTTTATGTTGTTGTACATTCCGAAGCCTAAATAAGAATAAGAATAAGCAAGGCCGGTGATGGGTGAAGCATGCGCCCTGCAGCCGAGCCATCCCAACCCTAGATTATTTGGTTTAATAGATTAATTAAAAAGTGATAATGGCCGCTGGCCCGAGTTGAGCTTTTATTTTGTTTTTGGACTTCTATTTGTTGGGCCCAAGCACGGGATTTTTTTTTTTTTTTTTGTGTTGGTTGGTAGTTTTTGGTAGTAGGTAACGTGACTTGTTGTTGCCATGTACAACTTAACCACTAAAAACGCAAATGACTAGAATAAACCAGAATAAACAATCCAAAAAGTTCAAACGCGACTTTTATCATCAACTTTTTTTTTCTCAGCCGTTTAACCGTCTCCACCGGTCGCTACCCGTTTAGTTTAGTTTAGTCGTTCACCGTTGAATAACTAACATCATTAAACCGTCGTCGCCACGTGCAACTAAACTACCAGTATTTGTCCTGCATGCGGGCTAGCTTAACTACAACCGCACTAACCATCACTCCACCACCACTAATACTATCCATTTAGAGCAAAATCACTAGTAAACATTAAAGTCCCGACTAACATCTAAATAGACTTGGGACTTTACGTGTCCAGGGCACATTTGCTGCATCTTCTTCAAGCCAGCCTTGTGCAGCGTATGCACGAGGCTTTCGGACCCAGGTTGCTTAACCGCGACGAGCCAAACCAGGCCATCGTGACTTTTTGTGTAGATAACCCGCAATAGTGCTTTTTTTTCTCTATTGGTTTCCTCCTAATTGTATGTTTTTGTGACCTTCGTTCATGGCGCAGGGGACGGCCCCTTGTCTTTATGCATTTGGCACGCCGATCCCTGTCGACCCCTGCCTTCGCTCGGATCCGCTGCGGAAAAGTGGCGGTCGCCGCTCTTAATCCCATGCCGGGCTAACCTCCTGCACACACAAACGTTGTATGAAGCACTAGCTTTGTTCGTGTTTCATGCCCGCGACTGTATGCGGTCTTGCCATATCGCGGCCTCCATAACTTGAAGTTATGGCCAATATCGCAATATGGCCCAAGATTCAAACATGGGTCCCCTCCCCCCCCCCCCTTTCACCCCCCCTGGCTAGTCTTCAAAACTTGACAACGTCTCAAAAAACGGTCGTTTTGTCTTGGTTCAGGTTAGTATTTCTGGAGCATTCGACAACATTCGTGCACGTAAAGAGCGCGCTTGATCGCGAGACTAATACGGGAGAAGCGCTAAATTCGGGGTTGGTTTACATTCTCTGCGCGACAATTTTGCCGAGTGCCCACGTCTCAAACTGTCAACTATCACCATTCCCCATGGAATAGCTGTAACGAGAGTGTGGGGGTTTTTTTTCTTTGGTGGTTACGGAGATGTGCGGGTCCAGGCCTATTCCATATCAACTTTGACTATGGCCAGGCCAACAAAGGAATAACCAAGTGCTTTGATTTTGTTGGAATCAATACAACCACCTTTTATCGCGGCTATTTCCAATTTTGTTGAGTCCTGATCAACTATTTGTCTGTTTTTTTTCTTGTTATTTTTTGTCAACGAATTTTTTTGCTTTGATCTCAACAAATTTTTCTTCGCAATCGCTTCAACCAGTTTAGTGGTCAACCATACTACTTATCGCGAGCACTTAGTTCTGATCATCTCGCCCGCTTGCTTCTGATCATCTTGCCCACTTGGCCCCGATCGTTGCGCCCACTCGATTTCTGATCGCTTCGCCTATTCGATTTCTGATCGCTTCGCCCATTCAATTTCTGATCGTTTCGCCCATCCGATCTGATCGCCTCAATCATCTTGGTGTTCGTTCAATCATTCTGTCCTTGCCTTGATCTTGATTGCCTCAAACTCTTTGATCATGACTATGACCATATCGTGATCTTCAATCCCTCATTGTGTTATTGACACTTTTTTTCTATGAAATGTTCTATTGACTATCAATTTATGCATGTGCAGAATTGTGGCCTGAATGCAAGGGCTCGACGCAAGGGCTATCGATACTCCATAGGCCTGCAAGGGACTGTGGGGGTTATCTGCTGCCACAAAATCGCGTGACTCTTGCCGCCAGATCAACCTGACTGGCATGCTACAATTGATGAATTAAGGCGTCATTAAGGAATACATATATCACAAAACCTTTCGGTGGTGTGACGATCAGATGCCGACGGTCCAATCTGGCGGTCTTATCTGGTGGTGCTCTAGTAACGTCCTTTTTGCATTGTGCACTCGCAAAGCTGTCCACCCAAGGCCATAGGTAGGTACTTGGACAGACCCTACTACGATGCTGCAGTCGCACGCCGCATCGGCAGGTGTCTATTGGCGACGTGCCACAAGAATGTTTATTACTGAATGTCAGATTGGCGACACTACGGTGGCGTGCGACGGCTGCTCGGTATCAGGTTGGCCACAACCAGTCGCGCGTGATAACTTTGGCCAGCACAAAAAAAAAAGTCACCATTGGGGGGGAGAGTCCACAGAGTGCTTTGTTGTGTGGCCCTCTATTTCGTGCACAACTGAAGCTAGCCATGCCCGGCCCTCTAGAACGAGCCGCGATAGCTAGACGGACTAGTCGCTAATCAGCATTGGGATCCACCGCTCCTCGGCAGCAACAAGCGAGCCGGTTGACGCATCGCCGGTCTCGCTCCAGCTTGCCTAGCCGAGCGTATAGAGAAGTTCCTGAACGTGAAATGAAGCTAGGAGTAACCAATAATTTTTTTTTGATGGAACTAGCAGGGAACGAGACGAGATGGAACTAAAGAAACGTGACCAAAAACCGAACTATTCGGCGTCGGATTGCCTCCGAGCAAGTCGACGGGCACGACGCGAGCGAATAGAAAGGTCCTGGCTCGTGTTTCGGTAAGAGTCTACGGCCCGCTGGATGACACCGCGATGACGCTGGAGCTCCGGGTTCAAGTAGGCAAGTTTCCATCCAATCTCATTACATTCGGTCTCATACTTTTGGCGATGCCCGCGATAGTCCTCGGGAGGAACCATTGCTCGCGGGTATATGCAGTTCTCTTGTTTAAAGCGTGCGGTCAGAGTCGAACCGTCCACCTTGTCAATATCACAACGAATGTGGTAAGTGCCTTCGGTGCGGTTGCGGGTGTAACTGAAGTCGATCCAGGTGACGCCCATGGCATCAGTGGTGACTGTGAGCGCCCGCTCGCGCTGCATGCTGAGGCGGCCCGGGCCAGCGTACGGTTTGGTGGCGCTGGCGCGTCGGGCGGCAGTGGTTTGAGCCGGAGGCCCTCCGGCCGTAGGCGGATACATTTGACTGCGGTTTAGTTGGGACATGTCAAAGTTTGGCATTGTTCCTGCACCGGCAGCGTGCTCTGACATTGCAGTGGCGTAGGGGTCGTGGAAATGCTCCGGAGCAATAGGCCCCTGGTGAAGGGGCATGTTTTGGCCAAGGTAAACGTTTGGCTGCGTAGAGTAGGCGGCAGCCCCAGGAACAAAGTCATTAGGTTGGCCGCCGGGCGGCTGTTGCTGGTGCGGAGGCCCTGGGGTGCGGTCGCGTTGGGCAGTAGGCCGCAAAAATCCGGGTTGACCATACATGTTTGGCAAACCTGCAGGTTGCGACGATTGCATGGTGGACATATCGGAGTTTCCATTGCCATTGGTAGGCTCGGGGTAACCGTAGGGCCCTCGTTGCTGCCACATGGATGCACGGTGTAGGGAAGGAGCATAGGCGGCCATGCCAGCTCCACGACGGGCAGGCGGGAACCCACCCTGTTGGAATGGCGAAGAGGGCTGAGGTGCTGGAGGCTCTCCGGGGTGGGATGAGTGCGAGTCGAGCAACGGCAAGTCGTAACCGGCGGCAGCAGCAGCGGCGGCGGCGGCAGCACTATGATGACGACCATCCTGGGGTGGCAAGTGCTGGGGCAGTTGATGGTGTATTGGAGGCTGTTGAGGAGCCGGTTGAGGAGGAAGCTGTTGCAACTGTTGTGCATGTTGTGGATGCTGTGCATGCTGTGCGTGCTGTGCGTGCGGCGTCTGCGGCGTCTGCGGCGTCTGCAGCTGGTGCAATTGGCGACTCAAATGCGGCTGCTGCTGCTGGCCATGCTGCTGTTGCTGGCCATGCTGTGGTTGGTGTGGTTGATGTTGAGGCTGCGGAGCGGAGCCGGTGATGGGGAGATGCTGCTGCTGCTGCTGTTGATGCTGCTGCTGCTGCTGCTGCTGCTGCTGTTGGCCCGGAGCGACAACATTGTGAGACACTGAAAGTGGTACCGGCGGCTGAGCCTGAGTTTGTGGACGAGCCTGGGGGAGTTGCGGGGCTTCGTATTGGCCATGAGAGACCGGGGGAAGCTCGAGTTTAGCGGAGAGCGGGGGCTGAGGTTGCCCTGGCTTGAGCTGGCGGTCCTGGAGGGCGTGGCGGAGGGTTGTGTTTGCGTCCTGCTCCATTTTTTTGATGGTGGTAACTGCGACCGTTTTTTTTAGAGATTCAAAGTTCAGAGTTCCACGTTAAGAGTTCAACGTTCAGAGTTCAAAGTTCAAAGTTCAAACTTGTCGTGGCCTTTGAAGCATACGCTGGAGGCGGCTAGCGGCTATAATAGAAGCAAGGAATCGGGCAGGTTTGTTCCAATCGAGAACCAAACTCGCGAAGGCTCACAACAACAAGGAACAAGTAGTAGCAAGGCACGCAGTCAAAGTGCACACCCGAAAGTAACCCAAAAGTAACAACCCGCGAGAGCAAAGAGAGCTACCCACAAAGGAACAAGGAACAAGGAACCAGGTTTGAGTTGAAAAAACAATCAGCAAGGCCAAATCACACCCCAAAGGCAAAAAAAAAGGCTTAAAGGCGAGTTGGAGGACTAGGACTTTTCGTGTTGTTGTTATGTCGGCGTCTGAACACCCACAGGCAAAATAAAAAAGAAATAAAACAAAATAATATCAACAACAACAACAGCACAACGAACAATCAACCCAAAAAAAAAAGGTCCAAAACAACAAAACTGTCCTGCCGTGGGCCAGCCAGAAATGGAGAGTGAGTATGGGAAATTATCTCGCTAGTTTTGTATGACACAGGAAATCCTCCAAAACAAATATGCACAAGGGGGGGTCAGGAGGGAGAGGGGGCTTTGTTAGGTTAGGTGTGGTGACTTAAGAAAGAGGGTGGTGGGGGGGTAGGTGAAGGGCAGGGGGGTGGCTCATCACAGGAGACGCATCGCATAAGGACATGGGCAGGGGCCGGGGCCCCATGACGCTAGGGTATGGAGGTGCGCAGAAATGTCAGGTGCCAAGTTTTGATTTTTGGAACAGTGTAATTTTGTAAATTTTTTTTTTTGGGGCGGGGGAGGTTGTAGTTGACAAAAAAAAAAAATGTTGCAGCATATACGCGAAATGCATAACCAGTTAACTCGAAGCGGATGAGCCGCGGGACCGACGGTGAGGCGCGCAAAGAGGCGCGCGCGTTTGTGTGGGTGCGTTTGTGGTTTTTGAGGTTTGTGGTTTGTGGTTTGCGTTTCCGCGTATCCGAAGAAGAATCGCGCGCGCGCGCGGTTCTACGCACACAGAGGTTAGGTCATCGACTATCCGTGCCTCATTCACGGCTTTGTGAGGCACACAGCACACAAAATTTTATGAGCGGGCGGGCAACGTTTGGCGCGCGATTGGCATCTCTGACGAATGCGACTACGATTGGCGTCGGCGGGCGCGATTGGCGAGGGCGATGGGCACGCGCGCTCTCCTGACGATCTCCGATACACCGACTTTTTTTTTTTTTTAATTTTGTGGTTTGTAGTTTGACATTTCGTGGGTTGACATTTTGTGTCGAAAGACTACCACTAACCGGTGTAACTTTTTGCTTGTAGTGAGGCTCACTTGTTTCTCCTCCAAGAGCAATACGCACCTGTCACCACGCCGACCGCACCCACCGGCTGCATCGCGTAGGCGCCCATCGATTGCCGACCCCGCCTGATCTGAGTAGTGATTGATCACGATGAACAGCTGAATTGCTTGATTTGAAGTGGGTCATTAGGTGCAAACCACAAACGAGACCAAAATGTCCACAAAAATCCTGTCGAGAACTATCACCATAACCACCGAAATCAAAAGCAATGCACAGAAACGCTGCACGAGCCTCTGATCCCATGTCCTGCATGCGGCCCCCTTGCTCATTGACTAACCACCTGACAGGTGGTTGAATGCGCAAAAGTTTGCGGTAACAATATCTATTGAATACTATTTGACTAGTAACTACATTAACTTATCTTGATTCTTAGCTCTTGTTTGTTTTTTTTTGGTTAGGTTCATGCCCCTTGTATGAGACATGCACATAGTCATTGACCCATCATAAAGCCGTCAATATCCTGGTCATCATCCGCACCATGGCCAACAAGGCCCAAGGCCCAAGGCCAAGGGCTATGGTATACATGGAGCATCTAACATGGAGCATCTCTCCCATGATGCATGGAGTATTAAACATCTCCATCAGACATGGAGCATATCCCATGATGCATGGAGTATCAATAGGCCACTTAACAAAGCCATCTCACATGATCATCAAATAAGACTTAAGGCCAAAAACCTTTTGAGATCTAACCAACAAAACCATCTAAATATGCCCACATTTATTCAGCCTAACCCTCGGAATATATCCCCTAGCCCGTCCATCCACCGTGACCGTCGTACCGGCCTGTCAAACGTTCGTCGGCCCACCTCCGTCTCTGCACCTGGTTCTGCCCCGACGTCGCCCACACTGATGCATCGGACATCCTTCGGCCGGTCAACCGACCTATCCGATTGTAACTCCGCTTAAGCTTAACCTGGGCCCCCGTGTTTCACCGTCTAAATTTTTTTCATCTTAGTATGAAATTCCCCTGCGTCTGCAACCAGCCGCGACTGGTTGTTGCGTAGACTTTCAAACGCTTCTCGGCCAAACTACCACCACTACCACCACAACCACCACCCAAAAAAAAAATTAAAACACCTCCATGTGGGGCGCTCGCCCAAACCCGCGAAATTCACCCCTCCCTTTCAACGCGTCCTCTTAACCACCCTTGAGATGTTCTTTGTCCGGGTATCCCTTACAATTTAGTTGTAAATCGCGGTGGCCCCCCGGCAAAAGCCGCTCTCGACAATGCGGCGACGTCTCACCGTCCTGCCAGAACCAGAGCCACTTCCGCCTCGGCGGCTGCCCAATGCACTGCTCGCTACACCGGTTAAGTCAAAGTCAAAGTCAAAGCCAAAGCCAAACCCTGGTGGCACCTCCTCATCTCCTTGCGTTCACCTTGCGTTCACCTTGCGTTCGCATTGCGTTCGCATTGCGTTCGCATTGCCTCGCCTAACCTTACCTTAGAGTTGCGTTGCCAATAACTAGGCTTCAATTGGTGAATATGTGCCATTGAGTCCTCCACGGCGGCCTATCATCGGCCTTCCATGCTCTTTTTCGTGTATCTTCAACTTTCGCATCCCATCGCCCCACTTTTCTTTGGTGGTTGTGGTGGGGCTATGCCGAAGTCCGGCCCTTCTGAACACAAAAACCTACTGCTGCACACATTGACATTCGCACCACACAGTCAAAATTTCTGCCCGGTGAATCGCGCAGCAGCTGCCCCAAAGCACTCGCCTCGAGCAAATCGCCCCACAACTGATCAAATAACTGGCTACCCACTCAGCACTACCGCCACACACAATGTTCTACAACTAATATTGTATAACCCATAAATCTATCTCCAAGATCATCGTTGTCAAGCCGCGCGTACACATCCTGTATGCACACCTTTTCTATGCTTGTGCCCCTGGCCAGGAGCGAGCCTCAACTTAAGCGGCTCAAAACTACACACAATAAAGCGGCTCAACTACACCAAAAATATGCCGCTTAGGCGAGGGCCGCGCGCACCCCGACTCGGACTCGGACGCGGACTCGGCACAGGAACCTGCGCTACTTTCTCAACAGCTCGGCACTAATACTTCGCGTGCATCAGGTCGGGCCTTTTGAACGTTGCGCGCGCGCGCGCGCGCGCGCCCTCACCATCTCGGCGGGCGGCACCCCCCTTGCTTGTGCAGTATGCGTCTGCACTGCCAATCGCCGCTGAGTCATGCATCCTGCACGGGACTATGCAACCATGCAACTTTTGAGGCCATGGATCCCCAAGGCGAGTATTCGCGCCTTTGAGAAGAAGAAGAAGCGCGCGCGTTTCGTCTTTTGCGCACTTTGCACATATTTAAATGCATTAAATGGCACTGCAAGCACCGCAAGCATCGCTACTCGGCGCTATCCGGCGCAACCTATCGCGCGCATGAAGTGTCAGGGCCACACCTCTTATCATTGCCCTCTCCACATCTGTAGTCTATTCTTCTTTATCTTAACCGCGAGTTTTTTTGGTCTGACTTTTGCTTGCGCCCCACCCGGAGTTTACTGCAAGCCTTCACGGCGGTGACGGCCCTTTCGCCGTCGTCGTTGCCGTGCTTCCACCGAGGCCGGGGGATTATGCACGCGCGGTGGGGCCGATTTGCCATGGCCTGTATTGCCCATTGCCCGATGCCCCAAATGCCCCTTCGCCCTTCGCCCTTCCACCTGCAATCAAAAAAGAACCCCCGTCGAAATCTCCCCGTTGACCCTGCCTCGCCGTATCGACTTCCCTGTTCGATGCGATGAGAATCCGGAGCTTAGCGAGACCGATCCTTCCTCGCGTCGACATTCGTATTTTTTCGCCCACTATTGTGGCCTGCGTTCTTCATCGCATCTCCACTGGCATATTCTAGCTAAGCCTCTTTTCTTTAGTTGTAGTTGTGATTCACTCGGTACTGTATAGTTTAAGGGGGGTGCTGGCAAGGGCCGTCCATCACAAGCACAAGGGAGGCCAAGGGAGGCCAAGGGCGGCCATCGCTGGTCAGGGTCCTAAATGTCGATGTTTACACCTGTCAAGACGGCACGTACATGGCTTCCGTGACCCGTCCTTGTACACACTACCTTGGTTTGGTGGTGGCCTGCAGCCAGTCACTGTCACTCGCTGGTGCAGTTTCTATCTGCAGGGGTACCAATTTCGGATAAACTAGTCACGAACGCTTGTCCGGGCCGGTGTGGCAGCATATACATGACCGTTTTATGCTTGCCACAGGCTGCATCAACTAACTTGAAAAGGTCTCATGGTTAAACGTTTACAATGCTGAATTCAAAATCTCCACGGTTATCTAGATATTACCCTGGAGATCTGATCTGAAAGGTTCTACGGTGGCCACCTTAAAGTTCTTCGTTGGCCACCAAAACATTCTACGATGACTCCTGGGTTCGTCAACCCAATCCGCGTGCAGCGAGGCTGGGGGCCTGTGACACGTGGGGTGGAGGGGCTCTAAAAAATGTCAACTGTCAATGAGGCAGGTATTGCGTATCTGTTGCCCGTCTCGGTTAGGTAGCAGATTTTTTTTTTTTTTTTTTTTTGGTGAATTCCATGTGATCGACGCCGTGTTCTTCATTTTACCGAGAGGCATTCACTATTACCCGGGAAGGGCGGCATGGCTGAAGTGCAATGTGTTCAAACACGGAGCACTAACGTGAACCCCCCACTTAAACGGCAGCCTATCACCGTTTAGTACCACTGGGCACGAAGACTTCCAAACGCATCGTCATTATAACGAACTTAACGCGCTCGAATGATCTAGGTTTGAAGTTCAACACAGCGATTTCAGATCCGAATGCAATCTAGGGGTCGCGTTCCTGGCGCTCGCCCCCTCAGACCTCGGATGCCCCGCTAACAGGGATTCGGCAAATCGTTCCGAATGGCCCTGAGGGTCCCCGCACCAGACGCACCCCCAACGACACCGATCACTTGTCCCATGCGGTGAAGCGTCGACAAGTCCCTGGAACATATTCATGTGCCCAAGTGTTCAATCCTGCCGAGATCTCTAGCCCCTTGCGCTATATTTAGTTGGAGCGCAAATTCCTCTGGATTGTTACCCTTGACGATGATGGTTCAGGGCTTACCCATTAGGCCTACAAGGACCAGGACCCCTAAGAAAGCGAAGGGGGGATCTTTGTGCCGCATTCCAACCAACCTGGTCGCTTATCGCGCCGCTTCAAGAAACGCTTTGGCGAATATCTTTACCTTTTTGTTTTTGTTTTGTACTTTTACGCAAAAGTTGCGGGCCGGGTAGCACACAATTTTTGGGCGGAATGTCACCCGCCACCCCTGAAAGTCCGCGCCCTTTACAGTAGTTGTTGACTTTGGGTGGAGTGGTTCTGAAGATTTTACTTGTGGGGCGCTGCCAAAAATAAGTGCCAAAGGTATGAGTGACGGTTGGCGTCTAAGACCATTCTAGGGCCCAAGTTCGTGGATGTCGTCATTCGACTAGAGGAGGAGGCTGGTGAGACCCTGAGCGAAACGGATTAGCCTCTCGAAAGGATTAACCACAACCACAACCACAACTTTGGATGGATAATACTTGTTGTTGGGAGTCTACCAGCGGAGTCTCGGGCGGACATTCATGTTCAGAGAAATAGATCCAAGTTGCCTGGATTGAACAAAATTTGTGAGGGCGCAATAGTCTCTCCAAAGTGATCTATGGACTATTGCTCTTGGTGTGCTATATCAGTCTGCCCGAATAAATAAGATCTCACGGCTGTTCGAAGAGAATTTCTTACAGTGGAACGCTGTTCTTGGCAGCATTTATCAAACCCGAACCATGCAGCTACACACTTATTTGCTTTGCAGCGAACCCGCTCAATAAATTTGCAGTTGCCAGCTCACACCACAAGTATCCACTGAACGAAAACAAACGGAACTAACAAAGTCAGAGATAAGTTCGTCCGTTCAGGCACAAACTCAGGCTCGAATACCTCGAGAAAGTCCTAATCCAATTACTGGTTAAACGATGGAACCTTAGCGGTGCACCGAAACTTCGCCCCACATATCGCGACAAATAAATAAAGGCGAAACCAACTAGAGCTGGTCCACTTGTAAACTGAAAAATATGTAGGCGATCGTTATAAAATATATCGGCTCGGGCAACTGAGATCAGTTTATAAAAAAAAACCTTAAAGGGCTACAATGCTCTTGGCCAAAAACGGTCTTGGACCTCACATAAACTAACATTAACACGACACAAAAACTCGAACCATTAAAACAGAGAAAGAATAGGAAACTAGCGGATACGTATTAGCCTGGCTCATGAGATCACTACTTAAGTCATGCATCTCATTTATGCTACTTGAATAATACGGATAGGAGGACCATCTCTCGTGAGAGGTAAAGTCACGTGAGCACATGCAATCAGTAAATATGAAGCACCAAGTCATACCGGCCATAAACGTTTCTCTTGAAACAGGGTGGGGTGAGCTCGTCAATGAGCTGGTCGTCGAGCTCTATGCCAGTGTGTTGCATCTGAAGGTCGATCTGGGTCACAGGGCTGCATGGGTGGTGGGGCTTCGTTGAGTGGAAACGCAGCTTTACCTTATCACCGGACCGGTTCTTGTACTCAATTATAGTCCAATCCCACAGACGACGTGTACGTACCACCTGCTTGGCAATGTACTCGCTAAGCTGGATACGGTCCATGGGATTTTGCGAATCACGACTCCGTGAGTGTGTATGATCGTCGAGGAACCCGGTGCTTACCTTGGTCCATTGCCACTGCTGACGGTCAGTGAAATCACTAGCGGAGCGAGTCGAGGAATAGCTAAGCGTGACGTTGTCTCCAGCATCAGTAGTGACGGTGCTAGAGCTGCTACAGAGAGACCCACAGCCAGTATCCGCGTCGACGATATCAAGACTGTCGTCACTGACGTTGCGAACAAAATCAATAATGGGCTCCTCCTGCGGAGAGGGAGGATATTCAACAAAGCTAGGATCGATTGAGTCCAATTGATTCACATCTTCAGGCAGTTCGCCGTCATTAAAGTCAAAGGTGTACTCAAGCTCCTCCACGAAAGCTGCAGGGGGACGCCCTCTCAACGCTCGCTCCAGACGCAATTTGCCATTCTGAACTGCAAGACCAGCTACACATACACCAAGAAGTGTACACCACACGTCAAGGACGGCCTCGTCACCCAGGAATCGCGCTCCAACGCGCACGCTACCCAGAACAAGACCGATGAGAGAGGCAATATTGTGCTTCTTGTAGAGTTTCCTCTCCGATCTCAATTCGCCATTTTGAATCGCGAGAGCGCCGAGACATACGCCTAGAAGTACGGACCACACGTCAAGGATGGCCTGGTCATCTAGAAGTCGTGCTCCAGCGCGCGCGCTACCCAGAACAAGAAGGGTGAGAGAGGCAATCTTGTGCTCTTTGTACAATTTAGGCAGTCTCTCGAACGCAATGGCACTGCACCGTCGCATATCAGTAATTATCCCCTCCATTGACCTCAATTTCGTGCCTAGATCGATTGTTGATGATACAACGGAGTATGACTTCAGGTCGCCTGGTACTAGGATAAGCTGGGCTATGCTGCTACATATTATACGCCCACAGCTAATGTCCTCCCAACTTAAACCTCCTACATACAACTGTGGCGTGAGGATTACATAACACATGGGCCTCATGTGATAACGCATAGCGATAACGTGACACATAAACGCATTTTCTGGGGTGATCGACAGGTTAGGGCGGCACGTGAGCGCTGGCACTCCACGTGAGTTATTGTGCATGTGAACGATTTTTGCGGCATGTGAAGAGAAAGAGAGACAGAAATTGAGGTCCACAGTATAGATTGATGATTTAAAGTAAGAATATAAACAGAAGAGGAGCATGTGAACAGCTTCGGAGTTGGACAAGGCAGTATATATAACTAGCCAATCTCGACGTAACTAGAAACAACTACTAACACGGTAATGAACCGGAACTCGCCTAGCAAATGCAGGTGCATCATTGTACCGATATCGGTGGTGTAAACTTATACTCAAAATAGTACGTCATGACTTAGAGGCTTAGCTACTCTACACTTTACAGCATCTCGATGAAATGACGAGAAACAAGTCCAAACTTATTTTTAAATGAAATCATAAATATTCTCTATGGTGTGAAATTAGTGTCTTGTGTCGCTGATTTTCGTTTGACTACCTAGACTTGCAACTAACTGAGCCGTTCGGACGCTTTGAGCCATTGTGTGGGCCTCGTATGGGCTTCCAAAGCTAAAATTGCCCATCGCCCGAGCAGCACCCCGAGCTTATCGCTGTCCTCAAAAATTAAGCCTCATCGACGGCCAAAGACTACACCTGAAATCCTAAATATCGTCCTGACATGCAAACGTAAATAAACGGCTATCAGGGCAAGGGCCGATGGGTGCTGTTTTCCCGGATTCTGGGGAGCATAAGCCAAGGTAATTGATATTCTTTATACTCGTTTCTTGGGTTTAGTTTTGTACAGCAGTTTGGAGAATGTCGTTCGGCATGTTTTGGCCCCTCACTCTACCGGGAATTGAAATTTCTCGCCATAGGAGCCTGGCGCCGGATCCTATTTTGATTTCCACGCAGCTGCGGTACCCTGAGGACGGGCTCCTCATGCAATGGGCACGCAATGCATCCTCTGGGCGCTTTATTCCTGTCGTAGCAGCCAAGCCTGATCAACGCGCGATTCCCAAGGCCCCACGAGGCTCTTCAGAGTCGCTGCGAACCGAACTCAACATCCAATCGTGCCCTGTGGAGCTCTCTTCAGCCCATTGGCAGTCTGACAGCTCAGTTCTAATGGCGCAAATTCCTAACGGAGCCGTTTCACCACCAATTGAGTCGCCAACGTTCTCTGCGCATCATCTCTTGATGTACCAGGGGCAGCAGCAGCAGCCTTATCCCGAACAACAAAAGCCCCAGCAGCGACGTAGCCAGATTTCTATTCCAAAGGCTACCCCTGCTGGTCAATTCAAGATTCCTCATGCCGGTTCCGTGTGCGGTAATGATTTCGAGGAGATTTGCGAACGCATATGGATCCGTGACGACCAACGCGCATCGATTTTCCTCCAAACCCGTCTTCGTGCCATGGTTCCCGGTGAATATAACACGCTGGCTGCGGTAATTATGCGGCGGGCGCTCCAGCTCATGTCCCATCGGTTCGGTAACTTCCTTGTACAGTGCTTTGCAGAAGTAGCCTCTCCCCCTGAGCTTCATGAACTCGTTAGCATGTTCTTTGGCAAAGTGGTTGAGCTCAGTCTAGATCCATTCTCGTGCCATGTGATCCAAAAGGTGCTTGAGGTGAGCCCTCCAGCTGTGCAGCAGCGCATCATCAGTGAGCTCACGACAGCGACTACGGTCACCATGACCGACAGCTCCGGAAGTCATGTCTGGCAAAAGTCCTGGCACTTGCCTCGTGTTCCTGGATACCCTGCACCTACAGTGGGAGCTCACGCTGGAGTTATGCGGGAGAATCCTCAGCGAGGATGGATGGCGATTGCAGACACCCCTGCTGGCTCATTGACAATCAGATCATTCCTAGCCGTGCTATCCATTGGTAGCGAGCGCGATGAATGTCTTGCTCAACTAATCGAGGGCCTTGATACTCTTGTAACATGTCCTTATGCAGCTCCTCTCGTTATTCGCGTCGCTCTTATGGGTCCGAGCCGTGCTCGCGCACTCGCTCATATCTTGTCGCGGGCCTATGAGTACTCGCTAGATCCTGCTGGCAGCTTTATTTTGACATCGCTTCTCGAGAGACGTATTCCTGGCTTTGCCCAAAAGTTAGAGACGGCTTTGTGTGGATTCCAGGCCGAGGTGTCTGCTAGTGCACATGGGCGGAAGGTTCAGCGCGTCTTGGCAACTATTCTTGCTGGCAAAAAGTAGCCAATTCTAACCTAACACGCTTTTGAATTTTATTTGTTATCCTTGTTTTTATAATATACATATATTAATAGCTTGTCTTTGTTGCATTGGCTAAATCTGATCGTCGTCGTCACAACTGCAGGGCAGGGCAGATCTCCTCACGTGACATCCGCGTCGCGATCTACAGTATGACTGTACGATATTTTGGCGATTCAAATCACCATGGAATGACGCGGATAGCGCGATCTGTTCTGGTCCGGTCACAGGGAACAAGCATCAAACCGAATGTTCCAGCTTTACCAATCCCAAAGCCGTGGCCAGCACGTAACTGGACGATGCTACAATGGTCGCCCAGCGAGCTCCGCTATGTCAAGCCGACCGCTGGGCTGAACCAGACGAAACACACACCAACAAAACGAAATCCACGCGTCGACACGTTACTAAAAGATCGCCAAAAAGTTGATTTGTTCGCTCCAGTGTTTGTAGCCACAATGAAGGCTGACCCAGCGGAGGCAGAGGCCTTGCTCCACGAACTTGCACTGGACTTATCACCAAATGCCCTCGAAGAGTATGCGCTAGTACTTGCAATCCATCTTCAGCGTGTCCCCTCCCTACCTCCATCAATCCAAAATCGATATAAAGTCATTGAGCACGCACTAAGGTTGCCGATAACTGCAAACAAAGCTTCGGAGTCGCCAATTGACCTATTGGCCCAGCCAATACCAGATATACCCAGTGGGGGAAGCTATTCTGACCTGTTTAGCAGTATGTCGCCCGAGCTACAGCAAAAGTTTGAAGCTCAATACCTCGAGTTTAATTGGCGTAAACAGGTCCAACTTGACTCCAGTCGTGTCCCTCTGCCTGGGTTGTACGACGCATGGAAACAGGCAGCACGATACCATCCGCTTCAAGCTTATAATCTTCAATCCATCAAAACACAGGTACCCGAGATTGTTGCTGCCGAAATGGCCCGTGCTGCGTGCGCAATTGCATCAGCCACGTTTCCTCAGCCAGTGACGGGGCTGTGCAAGCGGATTGGAGCTGCTCTAGAAGATGCTATGCTGCGTAAAAAGGCGTCAGAGTTGAAACTGCCTTACTTTAGCGAGGGTTCACCCTTTTTGTGGGGCCTGCTTGGGGGTGCTGCCTGGTCTATCAAGGACAGATTGATTGTTGGGTCGGTCTATGTCGAACAGGCGTTAAAAAAGTTCAAATTTGAGCAAGTGCACCCACACACTGGGGGCCCAGTTGAAAGACCAGCATTCTGGCGAACTTTTCACATCCAGGGGACGTCAAGACGTGGTATCGTTGCTCTGAATCCGGCCCTGCTTGACCAGCTTGGATCATCAACTACAACCAGTCCAAGTTCAGACCAACTGCCTATGGTTGTAGAGCCTAAAAAGTGGACATCAATCCGTCAGGGCGCATTTTATGGGCGGCGATCACGAAAACTGACCCTGCTTGCTCCCGGCCTTCGCAGTAATGAACAATTAGAGACTGTGTCTGCCGCTATTGAATCAGGAGCCATGTCTCAATCGCTTGACGGCGTTGATCGGCTTGCGAGCTGCGCTTGGCGCATTAATAAAACTGTCCTCTCCACTATCCGACAATTGCAACGGCAAAATAAATGCGTTTCGGACATGCCTGGCCCTGACGACGACTCAGCGCAGTATAATCAAGCACTAGCAGTGGGTGACTCTCTCGCAGAGCACGGCCACCGATTCTACACGCCTGCGTACCTCGATTTTCGCGGACGCTGTTACACTACATCTGGATCGAAGCTCAATCACATGGCTGGCGACTCCTTCCGAGCCCTCCATGAATTCTGGTACGGCCGTGCCCTTGGGCCAGATGGACTTCATGCACTTGAACTCCATCTAGCCAACGTATATGGAAGCGGACGAGGAAAGTCAATTCAAAATCGGATCTCATGGGCCCGCGATAACCGCAAAAACATCATAGAAGCTGCTACCGACCCTGTACAGAACCGCGATTGGTGGACAGCAGCCGACAAGCCGTTCCAGGCACTAGCAGCCGCGTGCGAGATTGAACGTGCCCTTTCTAGCGGTGACCCTATTAGCTATGTGTCGCATTTGCCTGTGGCAGTGGACGGCAGCTGTAATGGCTTGCAGCATTTGACTGCGCTCGTTCGCGAACAAGTGACTGCACCGCACGTCAACATGACTGCGTCGACTGCATCTCAGATCCCTGGAGATATCTACAACCATGTTGCGCAATCTCTCAAGAATACAAACATTAAAATCAGCCGTGATATGGTCAAGACACCGGTTATGACGGCCTTTTATGGCGCCTCCAAGCAGGGCATGGCGAAGTCTCTCAAAGAAAAGTTTGGTATTGCCAATGCGGGGCCAGTTGTGGATGCAATTACAACCACGCTCTCTGAAACTCTTGACCGGCAGTTTGCTGTCCAGCATTGGCTCACGGAAAATGCGAAACGAATCGCGAATTCGAGCGCACCGTTCGACCAGGAGAACCAAACAAGTGCTATCGCATGGACTCAACCTATTTTGGGATTACCCGTCGTGCAGCCTTATGCCACGGCAAAGCTCATGGCCGTGCGCACGCCCCTCCAAACGTTTTATGTCGACTCGCCTTTCCATCCTGTTATTGCTGATCCATACAAGCAGCAAGCATCAGTAGCAGCAAACTACGTTCATACACTCGATGCTGCACATATGCTGATGACAGCCACAGCTTTTTCAGGAACCTTTGCTGCAGTTCATGATTCGTTCTGGACGCATGCCCGCGACATGACTCGCCTGGGTCGGACCTTGAGAGAACAGTTCGTCGTGCTGCACGAGAGGCCATTACTCTGTGAGCTTCAAGCAGAGTGGTCAGCTCGTTATGGTGGCCGTTATCAACTCTGCACGGTGTCCTCGTCGTCCAAGGCGTACGAACGTATAGTGTGGCTACGGAGTGGCAAGAGACTGAGGGCTTTTGAATTACAGAATGAGCTCTACGAGACAGCTAGTGATGCAGAGAGCCCGTGGACAATCTTGTCTGAGTATGCTGATGAGATCACATACGATAACGGCCAGCCTCAACTCGGGACGGGCTCGCGGTCGATCAAGGCATGGATTCCGGTGCGCATCAGCGACCCGCCAGCGTTGGGCAATTGGGATCCTCGGCAAGTACTCGACTCGGTCTATTTCTTTAATTGAAAGAAAAAAAGGACATTATTTAACTAATTATTTATTCTCTACCTTCTTACTTACTCTGTCAACAAGGTGCTTAATGCCAGCACCAGCACCGGGTCCGTGAGAATGCTTTGTTCTCTATACCGCCGCTTCTCCGTCTGTGGTTTTGCCTTATTTGGCTCTCGTAGGAACTCCCGTAAACCAGTGATCGAATCCTGGCCTCCAAGCCCAAGAAGCTTGTCAGTCCAACGAATCAGTCTGCTGTCGGCGAGTGAACTCCAATGGCGCAGGTCTGAGTCGTCGAGTTGACTACTTGCGTCGCTGTCTGAATCCGAGTGTTGTTGCCCTGATGGCACGAATGCCCGGCCCATGTGGAGAATGGACTCATAATCATCCGAGTCTCCAGCATCATTGTCGCTGTCAGGAGGCAGGTCTAACTGTTGCGAGCCGCGACGAGATGCTGCTCGCGAGTTTGCGCGAGATGCATGACGAGAGGGGTGCCGAGACCCCCAGGCAGGCCGGTCATCGCGCATCCCGAGCTCAAAGCCAGAATTGTTGAAGATTTTCGAGCCTGTACGGAACATGAGATTGGTATCTTCTTTTGCATCATGAGTCTGGGGTCCCGTATAGGGCTGGTGGTGGTGGTGATGATGATGACTTGACCGGTGAGCAAGATAATCCATTGCAGCGTCGTCAAGCCTTGTGTAGGACTGGTGTCGTGATATTGACGGCGATGGGGAACCTCCGCGTGATAAGTGACCACTGAGAGCATTGGAGAGATCGGGGTCACCACTTGTGCTTGCCAGTCCAGCACTAACAGGGACGTCGTAGAACTTGCGGGTATCATTTAGTTCTGTTTCTTGGGCTAGCTTGTGTTCGCGAGCCATTTGCGCGAGAGACGTAGTTCGGGTAAGATAGGCGTGAGGGTGTGAGAGCAGCAATGGCTCTTTTTCTTTACGTTTTCGACTTGCAGAAACAACGTTACCAGCAGTCTTCTCGGTGCCAGAAGCAGGAGCAGGAGCAGGAGCAGGGCCGGATGCAGAGCCAGGAACAGAGTCAGGAACTGAAGCAGAGCCAGAACTGTCTGGGGGCGCACTACTAGAACTCTCACTGCCCGAAGTAATTGCTACAGCGCTTCCGTCTGAACTGACTGGAATTCCGCCCACCTCACTCCGGCCTATTGGGCTGCCAGAAGACTCAGTGACGTATTCAGACACGACAACAGCTTCTTCCCCGCGTGCACCTCCTTCAACTAACAATGTCACGTCCTCTTTCACAACCTGAGCAAATTCTGACGATTTTGTGGTCTGCTGAGGCGATTGAGGTACATGTGAAGGCGCCACTGTCGATAACGTAGCCGCTGCGGAGCGTGAGGAGGCCGCTGCCGCTGCCAATGCTGGCGAGGGCTTGCTAACAACGCTAGCATCGCTGGTAGCCGACTTTTGTGACTTCAGCGAGGCCGCAGCCTTCTTTTTTTTGGACTTCATTCGATCCAGAACTTTCACCATCCTGTAAAAGTACGAGTCCGGGGTAACCGTACTTAGCTTGCTTACATCTAACCCCTCTTACAACCCTTGGGGAATGGGGGTAGGGTTCGATATTCGTGTAGTCCATACAGTTTTGGAGAGATGTTAAAGGCTACTTTAAGTATGAATTTTCGAACTAGTTACAATTTAGAATTCACGAAATGGTACGCCTATTCTTTTGATTTGTTCTCCAGCCCTTCTGCTGATTTATGAGCGAGTTCTTCAGAAGGCTTCGAGATAATGTGAGTTCCACCTCGAGGCTCACCTGTAATTACGGGGCCGTGACCCGTGCCAGGCATGCGTGAGATTGGCACCTTTACAACGCCAGGAACGTTCTCTTCAGAGAGATGCTTTTCAGGAGCAAACTTCTCCGAGCCATTGGATGGTCCGTGGTTCAGAGTCTGCTTTAATACATGTTCTTCGGGCATTGTTGTTGAACTTGCAAGAGCAATAATTATGAAGGGCTTCAACGGCCAACTTATATCACCACCATAGGGGAGGTGTCGTGCTAGGGTCGATCCATGCTATTTTGCTGGAGGTGCTGACTGTATCACGTGACACAACACCAACTGAAAAAAACGCATTATCTGCGTTACGTTCGCGCTACGCGTTAGTACACAGAGATCGCCATATTTTCATTTTCGACATAATTTCATGGCTGGAGATCCGCTGCCTCCAGGGTGGAACGGCAATGGTGGCCCTCCGGGACTAAATGGAGGCCCACCACGTAGACCAGCACGTCCTCCGCCTCCCCCACCTCCGAGTTCAACTAGTTCTAATTCCCAAGAACCAGCCAGGCCTCCACCGCCTCCACCACCGCCTCCTCCTCCTCAAGTGAAGCGTGCGCGTCCAGACGAGCCGGCCTCAGAAGAATTGACTAAAAAGCACAAACCAGCTCCACCGAAAAAGCCCAAAAAGAAAGTAACGTCTAAATGGCGCCCTCCTTCACAGCTCAGGGCAACGATGGATGCTCATGTAGACATGTCCAAAAGACACGCAAATGCAGACAAAAGGGCGTACCTTGGTGCTCTCAAATTCCTACCGCATGCAATTTTCAAGCTGTTGGAAAATATGCCTGATCCATGGCAAGTTGAGAAGCCTGTAGAGGTCCTGTACCATGTGACTGGCGCAGTAACCTTTGTTAATGAGCAGCCTAACATTGTTGAACCTGTTTACAGAGCTCAATGGGGCGAGTGTTGGGATGAGATGCGTCGAGAGAAGCACGACAGGACAAACTTCAGACGAATGCGTCTTCCTCCATTCGACGATGACGAGCCTCCATTGTCATGGCAGGAGCACTTGACGGGCATAGAGGCTCCTGATGGTGTCCCGATCGATATCGTAACCCCTGACCGCAGAAAATCATGGACTTTGGGTGTGGAGGAGCGTCATAAGCTTCTTAGAGCATCGCTCCCGCTTCTTCGGCGCCCTCGCTCGCACTATTGCTTTGACGACCAGAGTCTGGCGACGGCCAAAGCGTTAAATATCGCCGTTCAAAATGGGCCCAAGTTCGAACCTCTATTTCGCGATGATGCCTCCAGTAATGCCGATGAGTTTGACGACCCTTCTCGGATCATCTTCCGCCAGCCAATCCGAAATGAAGCCCGCGTTGCATTCCCAAACTTGTACAACCAACACCCAAGACAAATACAGCCTGCAGCATATCATGATCCTGTGAGTTCAGTGGTACGTGGGGGTCCTCGGGCCTTTTTTGTGGATAAGACTATCAACGAAATCACAGTCCCTAAGCCCAATGGGCCCCCTCCAAAAGTCGAGCCATTCTTGAGCGACATCAGCCTTGATATCCCTGGCCTCAAAGAATCAATCGAAGTCTGGAATGCACCGAAGCCGTTCAGTAGTGCACATGGGCGTATTAGACGTGCAGAAGACGTGGCGTTCATCCAGCCGTGGGTAAGACAGCGGCCAAAACGTGGCCTCGTGCCCAAAACTCGCATCAGCTACCAACGACTTCTTAAAGTCCATGTAAAGCGGTATCTTCAGCGAAAGCGCCACGGATCGGCCACCACCAAAACAAGACTTTTGAGTTCGCTCAAGTCGACCAAGTTCTTCCACACCACCACCATCGACTGGCTGGAGGCTGGCCTCCAGCTTTGTCGCCAGGGTTATCAAATTCTGCAGCTGCTCATACACAAAAAGGGCCTTCACTTCTTACACTTGGATTATAACTTCAATTTGAAGCCCACAAAGACGCTTACTACCAAGGAACGCAAGCGCTCTCGGTTCGGAAACTCATTTCATCTTGTGCGTGAGCTGTTGAAAGCAATCAAACTGATTGTCGATGCCCATGTTCAGTTCCGGCTGGGTAATGTCGATGCTTTCGAGCTTGCAGATGGCCTCAACTACATATTCAATCATATGGGACAGCTCACGGGCATCTATCGCTACAAATACAAGGTCATGCGCCAGATAAGGGCCTGCAAAGACCTCAAACACGTCGTGTATGCTGAGTTTAATGCCAATGGTGTAGGTAAGGGCCCAGGCTGTGGATTTTGGCAGCCCGCTTGGCGTGTTTGGTTGTCTTGGCTGCGAGGGACTATCCCTCTGCTTGAACGATGGCTCGGTAATTTACTTGTGCGCCAATTCGAGGGCCGTGTGGCTAAGAGCATTGCAAAGACAGTCACTAAACAGCGAATTGACAGTCAGTACGACCTTGAGCTTCGCGATGCAGTGCTGCACGAGATTCTCGATATGATTCCCGAATCAATTAGGGCCTCTAAAACACGAACAATCCTTAATCACTTGGGCGAGGCTTGGCGTTGCTGGAAGGCAAACATTCCCTGGGACGTACCAGGTATGCCACCACCTGTAACTGCAATGATTGAGCGCTATGTCCGTGCCAAAGCCGACGCTTATGTTCGTGGCACTCATATCAATCGTGATAGGATTAGACGCGGTGCCACCGTGGATAAATCCGTGTCGCGCAAGAACGCTGGTCGAGTCACGCGGTTGTGGCTCAAAGACGAGCAGGAGCGTCAGGCCAAATATGCCTCTGAAGGTCCATATATCCAAGCTGATGAAGCAGTCACGGTCTATACGACCGTTTCTCAATGGTTGCAATCCCAAGAGTTCGAGCCGATCGAGTTTCCAGCTGTTGGGTATAAGGACGACAACAAATTGCTGGTCCTGGCGCTTGAAAGTCTGCGCGACACCTTCCCAGCAGCCGGTGCTCGTCTCAATCAAACCCAACGCGAAGAGTTAGCTCTAATAGAGAATGGCTTTGATAACCCCCACGAAACTCTGATAAAGATCAAGCGCTCCCTGCTGGGCCAGAGGGTATTCAAAGAAGTCAGTGTTGAGCTCAATGATCTTGGAGCTACTTTGACCCCTGTGTATTCTGTTGACTCCTTCGAGAAGATCGCCGATGCTTACTTGGACCAGTACCTGTGGTACGAAGCTGGTCGAAAGGGCCTTTTCCCATCATGGATTAAGCCCAGCGATGATGAGGTTCCGCCGGTTCTAGTTCACAAGTGGTGTTCAGGCATCACAAACCTCAAGGATGTTTGGGCGACCGATGGAGAGCAATCAACGATTCACATGCAGATGACTTTGGGAAAATTCGTTGAGAATGCGGATCTGACTCTACTTAACAAGCTACTCAAGCTGATTGTGGACCCGAGCATTGCCGACTATATCAGCTCGAAACTGAACGCGGTACTCACATACAAGGATATGCGCCATGTGAATCAGGTAGGCATCATCCGCGGATTCCAATTCTCGAGCTTTGTTATCCAGTACTATGGTTTTGTCTTTGACTTACTGTTGCTTGGCCTTGGCCGCGCCTCTGAACTTGCAGATGCACCGCGGTTTTCTCGATGGGCTTCACCGTCCATTGAGAAGTCGCACCCGATTCGACTCTACTGCCGTTACTTCGACAAATGCTATTTCCTTGTTCGATTGGACCACGAGGAGACGGTGGATCTTTTAGAGGATGCCTCGCATCTAGCGAGCGATGAACCGTACCCTACCGCCCAGTGCTGGCCCAAGGATTGGCGTATGCGCTTGATAATGAGGGACACCACCTTAGGTCGGGCCCTCTTCGCCGAGTTCCGAACAAGAGTGCCCGAGTCCATGGCCAAGATCTCATGGGACACGAGCCTTGTGTCAGTGTATAGTGTTGACAACCCAGCATTGACTTTCTCCATGGCTGGGTTTGAAGTTCGTCTGGCACCACGCACCCGCCTGGCTGACGAGGGAGTCTCTGCGACCGAATCTTCCTGGCATATTATAGACGATGAGACCCAGGAGCGGTCGGCCGTAGCGTTCTTGCGGGTCAGCCAAGTTGATGGCATTGATAAGTTCATGCACCGTATCCGCCAAATTCTCATGTCTTCTGGTGCAACGACATTCGCCAAGATAATCAAGCGGTGGAATACTGCTCTAACAGCGTTGGTAACCTACTACCGTGAGGCTGCTGTATGCACGCCAGAGCTCTTGGATACTCTAGTCAAGTGCGAGGTGCGAATCCAGAATAAGGTGAAGATGGGACTTAACTCGAAGATGCCTAGCCGCTTCCCGCTCTGTGTGTTCTATAGTCCTGAGGAACTTGGTGGACTTGGTATGCTGAGCGCAAGCCATATTTTGATTCCGATGGCTGACTTGCGCTGGTCGAAACAATCTGGAGACGGTCGAATCACACACTTCAAGGCCGGAATGGCAGATGCTGATGGTAGCTTAGTTCCCAATTTGTTCAGGTACGTCACACCTTGGGCTACCGAGATCAGCGATAGCCAGCGGGTTTGGACGGACTACTTGCAACTGAAGGCTGAAGCTAGGCAAGAAAACCGTAGGATTGGCCTTGAGGACCTTGAAGACTCTTGGGATCGCGGTTTGCCGCGTATTAACACGCTGTTCCAGAAAGAGCGACAGACGTTGGCCAGCAATCGAGGCTACCGTGCTCGTGATGAGTATCGCACTTACTCAAATCCCAAGTACAATCCATTTTGGTGGACGAACCAACGCCATGATGGTCGGCTCTGGAATTTCCACACTTACAGGACTGACATGATCCAAGCTCTTGGTGGCATTGATGCTATTCTTGAACACTCACTGTTCAAGGGCACTGGGTTCGAGAGCTGGGAAGGTCTCTTCTGGGACCGCGGTGGCGGTCTTGAGGACCAGCTCCAGCAGTTCAAGAAGCTCACAAATGCTCAGCGGACTGGTCTTAGCCAGATCCCGAACCGACGGTTCACATTGTGGTGGTCACCAACTATCAATAGAGCCAATGTATACGTAGGATTCCTGGTCCAGCTGGATCTGACCGGAATTTTCTTGCATGGCAAAATTCCCACCTTGAAGATATCGCTGATCCAAATCTTCCGTGCGCATTTGTGGCAAAAGATTCACGAGTCACTGGTCATTGATTTGTGTCAAGTTTTAGACCGTGATTTGGATACCTTGCAAATAGAATCCGTGACCAAGGAAGCAATTCACCCGCGCAAGTCTTATAGATTATCATCTTCAGCAGCTGATGTCACGTTAACGAGCACATTCAGGTGGCCCGTATCGAAGCCATCCCTGCTCAACTCGCCTCCGCAGAACGACAACATGGACTTTGCTACTGCAGAGAAGTTCTGGATAGATGTACAACTGCGATACGGTGATTATGACTCTCATGATATCTCCCGGTATACGCGTGCGAAGTTTTTGGACTACACCTCAGATGGAATGAGCTTGTATCCATCCGCCACAGGTATTGTGATCTGCGTCGATCTTGCCTACAACGTCTATGATGCATACGGAAACTGGTTCCCTGGACTAAAGCAGCTAGTGCAGAAGGCAATGGCGAAAATAATGAAGGTAAACCCTGCTCTATTCGTTCTTCGCGAGCGCATCCGCAAAGCCCTACAGCTCTATCAGGCGCAGCCTACACAACCAAGGCTAACTTCTGGAAACTACACTGACTTATTTGGTGGCCATGATGGCAGCTTATTTGTCGACGATAGCATTGTGTACCGAGTCAAGACTCACAAGACGGTTGAAGGTAATGTTACAGCACGGCCCATCAATGGCGCAGTCGTTGTGGTGAACCCTAGAACTGGCCAGCTGTTCCTCAAGGTCCTTGAGGCTGGAAGCACTTGGGCAGGCCAGAAACGTCGCGTGGCTTTGAGTAAGTGGAAGACTGCCGAAGAAGTGGGCGCGCTCTTACGCACCTTGGACCGTGATGAACTTCCAAAGCAGATTATCATCACATCTCGGGGTCTCAGTGACCCTTTGGAGGTTCACATGCTTGATTATCCTAACATTGCCGTCCGGACCTCAGAGCTGAATTTGCCGTTTGGCACTCTGCTGGCCTTGCCGTTAATGGCAGATCTTGTAGACAATGCCACTGAGTCTAAGCTTGTGTTATTAAACTTGTACGATGACTGGTTAGAGGCAGTTGAGCCAGCGACGGCATTCTCTAGACTGATGCTTATCCTCCGCGGTCTCAGCGCGAACCAAGATAAGGCTAAGCTGATTCTTAGGCCATCTCCGAGCGTCAAGACCGCACCCGAGCATTTATGGCCGTCCCTCACCAAGGACGAGTGGATTAATGTTGAGAATGAGCTGAGTGAGCTTGTGCTGGCTGACTTTGGTCGCCGCAACGCAGTAAATATTCAGGCGTTGACTCAATCTGAGATTCGCGATATTATTCTTGGCCAGCCCATCAAAGCACCATCTCAAGAGCGCCAGAATGCATTAGTACAGGCTATCGAGTCGTCGGCAGCCTCGGCTGAGAATCATCAGCTCACAGCGCTCAAGACCAAGACTCATAATGTGCATGGAGAGGAAATGACAGTTGTGACTACTTCAAACTACGAGCAGCAAATGTTCGAGTCAAAGGCAACTTGGAGACAACGTGCTATAGCCGCATCCGGCTTGCACCTGCGGAGTCGCCATTTGTATGTTGAGGCGCATTCGCCAGATGATCTGGTGACCAAGTTCGTTATGCCTAAAGACATCATTCAACAGTTTATTGAGGCAGCTGACGTCCGAAGTCAAGTCGGTGGCTTACTCTATGGTCGCTCATGCCCTGACAATCCTGATGCCAAGCTAATTTGTGCAATTGCTGTGATGCCCCAACTTGGTACTACCACAACTTTATCAATGGCACCGGACCCCACCGACCAGATAGACCCTGAGCTAGAGCTTTTGGGAGTGCTGCACACACAGATCCAAGAGAGAACCGACATTTCACCCACTGATTTGCTGTTTTGCTCTCAAAGAGGCTGGAGCGAGGGAAAGTTGGTGCTTTCGCTAGTGTTCACTGCTGGATCAGTGACGTTAGTGCCACTTATGCCCACGGCAGTTGGTATTGAGTGGGGCGCTAGTAATCGCGATCTGCTTTCTCAGGAGCCTGAAGGATATGACGGTCCAAGCTTTGCCAAACAAGCGCAACTTGCTCTTGCGGACAAGACAAAAGGTTTCATGTATGTGCCTGAAGATGGCGTATGGAACCATGCGTTCCTTGGAGCTCTTTGGAACCCGCGAGCCAAAGCATATTTGGAGGTTGGCCGTCCATTGCCTTACTATCACGAGCTGCATCGTCCCGTGCATTTCTTGTCTGCTATGCGCATGGAAGACAGATACGACGAGTTCGACAACAATTTTGAATAAGTAAACTTTAATTGATTCATTTGACAATAATTAATTTGACGACAATTGTTCTGAATAAGTTATATTGGGGTGTTTACTCCTGGCCCTCGAGCAAAGTGAACACGGGAGCATCGAGCTTTTCACGGCCCTTGAGGAAGAGAAGCTCAAGGAGGAAGATGTACTCGACGACCTTACCACCAGCCTGCTTCACGAGCTGACCGCCAGCGGCAGCAGAGCCACCAGTGGCAATGATGTCGTCGACAATAATTACTCTATCGTTGGGGCCAATGCTGCCCTTTTGCAATGCAAACAGGTCCTGGCCGTACTCCTTCTCGTAAGTGGCAGTGTAGACTTCACCAGGAAGCTTGCCAGCCTTACGCACAGGAACAAAAGGCAGACGAAGAGCCAGAGCAAGAGGAGGACCGAAAATGAAACCACGAGCATCAAGGCCAATGATAGCAGTAGGCTTAAGGCCAGACTCCTCGACGTGCTGCTTGAGAGCATCAACCAAGAGCTGGAAGGTCTCAGGCTGCTGGAAAATAGGCATAATATCCTCGAAAAGGATACCCGGCTTGGGGAAGTCGGGGAACGAGCGCAATGCCGCGCGAATCTTCTGGCGTGTCTCGTTACTGACCATTTTTGGTGTAGATGCAGGTGGTTGAAGATGCAATTTGAGCGTAAATTTTCTTGAAGATTTCAATTCCTCTTCGCCCCATGTGCACACGCACGCACGCCAGACGAAATCTCCCAACTAACCCATCACGTGGTTTACTAGCTCACCGCGTAATTATCTGGTGTTTATTAGTTAATATATCTAGCATGTGCAATAGCCTCGCTTTCGGACCGTCCTAGATAAATACAGTGCTTTATACTGGGCGGGCAATTATCGTCATAACGTTGCACTGCTGGCACTTGAATGTTTCCGTATCGACGAGAAAAGGGCCCTGCAAACACAATTGATGCGCCACCAATAAATGAGGCTGCAAAGAAAACTGGCGTACCAATTGGCGTATCTCAAGCGGGCGCCTCCCTTATCGTGACGCGTGCAGTCGAAGGCGGCGGCTCAGACGACTCCGCCACAACTCATCAAACAAGCGTTTCCACGGGGGTGATGAGCCAAATTGAGGGTGGAAAGTCGGCCAACTCATTAAGAAAGCTTGTTGGTACCTCCACGACGCCGGGCCCAGTGGAGATACCGCAACAATTGGCCATTAACAATGTTAACAACGAAGAAGAACCAAAGTCAAACTCTGAGTCTTCAAGCTGGATAGCTTCTTGGAAGTCCCAACCAGGAAAATGGTTCTCTAGAAGTGAGCAACCGGCCAGTTCAAGTTCAGAAGGCACAGCAGGCGCACCAGCTGCAGCTACTGCCACGCCAAGTGCTACTCTAAAGGATGCGACTGAGGACCCAGGTAAAGTTGACTCCACAATTGATACAAGCAAGTCACTAAAAGGAAATTCTACCCAAGAATTAAAACCTGAGACCCCGTCAGCATCAACGAAAGCATCAGCTGAAGTCTCACGGGAGAACTCTACAGAACCCCCGTTCAGGGGCTCATGGGCGTTCTGGTCATCAAATAAAGGTAAAAGCCTCGGCACTGATGCTGAGCTCGCCGTTGAAGGTACGACATCCGAGTCTCACCCGGAACACGTCACTATCGACCAGGACCAGGAACCAGCGCGCAAGCAGCCTAGGCTAGAGACTCAGTCCTCGTTAAAAGCTAAGGCAACAAAGCCGAAGCGCGACCACCTCCTTGTCCCTACCTTTGATACGATACCATGGCAAGGTAAGGCTCAGTACATAAAAAGCTTCCTTACGCGGCGCCGCAACACTCGACTAGTCCGTGTTTCATCTTCTCCGCCAACTCGAGTGGTAGTCGTCGGCGTTCATGGCTATTTCCCTGCGCGGATGACTCGTGCGATTCTTGGCGAGCCTAAAGGAACTTCTGTAAAATTCGCCAATGAGGCAGTGGCAGTAGTGGAGAAATGGTTCCCCGAAGCTGAGGTGGAGAAAATCGCCCTGGAGGGAGAAGGAAAGATCAACCATCGCATTTCGACCTTGTACAATCTGATTTTGAACTGGAAAGAGAGCTTGAGGTCGGCAGATGTTGTTGTATTTGCTGCACACTCCCAGGGAGCAGTTGTGTCGGTGCAAATACTCCGTAAACTTATCCAGGAGGGCCTCATAGACTTGGGCCACCAAAAGGCAACTCTTTTAGCAATGGCAGGTACATTTTTAGGACCGATGCCAGGTATGGACAAGGGCGTACTCATGAAGGCAATATCACGGATAGAGAATGAGTCACTTATGGAACTATTTGAGCTCCAGACCCCTCAATCACCATTAGGATCCGAGCTACTAGCGTCTCTGGATGTGATTCTATCGCATGGCGTCAAGATGGTTCTCTGTGGTAGTGCTGACGATCAGCTTGTCCCCCTCTATTCTGCACTCTGTATTCATGTGAGCCACCCTAACATATTCCGTGTTGCCTACCTGGATGGTGATGATGTTGCACCCGATGTTGTTTCGCCTCTTCTTGATCTCGCATTACGGCACAAGAACCGCGGAGACTCCGACCAGAACCTAATTGTGGAGCTCTCGGGACCTCTAGCTGGAGCCCTTACTTCCAAAGGACATTCAAAGCTCTACGATTTCTCTGATGTCTACGAACTGGCCATCCATGTGGCAGTAGAGACTGCTGCAGTGATAAGCTCTTCAATGCAGGTGAGCGCTTTCAAAATTCCCAAGCCAAACCCATTTGTGCTACCCTGGGCTGCCCATGCACTAATCTCAACGTCCGAAAAGTCAAAACAAGACAGCGCTCTCGTGCAACAGATCCACACAGAGTATTCCCAGTGGAAACCATCGTCAAAACCCATGAAAGATCTCAAGTTCCGGCTTGGGGCCCTTGAAGCGAGTCATTCAGGTGGCTACCACCCATCAAAGCTTTAATTCTCAAAGTGAAATCGTTCATGGTAATTTATAATGTTATGTATGTAAATCAAAATATCACCTTGTCTAAACCAAAATCTCGTCGGCTCTGTATTAATAGGTGTCATGTCTGTAGAAAAGAACGCCCTTACACAGGTGGAGCACAGCCGAAACTGGATGCAACGCTAGTGCCCCAGGCGGACTCTGCGGAGAGAATGGCAGAATAGAAGCACAAAGCGCATGTGCACAGACTCGCAAGTACCATGATGAGGAGCGCAGTCTTGAAGAGGACGCGGTTCCTGTCTCCCTCCATGAAGCCACGAGCCCAACGCTTCGGATTTGTCCATTTGTCGTAACGTGTGAATTCGTTTGCGGCCACGTCGATCTTGTCGAGCTTCGAAGCGTCCTCCTTCATCAGCAATGAAAGCAGGAAGATGGCAGGGAATGTGTAGGAGAAATTGAAAATGCAAATAGCACCAAGCAGTGATACAAGAGTGCTAATGGATGGGATACCGCTGCCAACCACATAGGCAATGGCCCAGTAGATAACCACAGCAACAGCCCATACGTAGGTACCACGAAGAGTGGTGAGGGAAGGGAAGTGGAAGTCGGGCACAAGGAAGCCCTGGTAAAGGACCTTGAGACCAACGTTTCCATACAACACAGCCGCGAGGACACCGCTCACAAGGTTAAGAATATTGGAGGCAGTCTGCAGCTTGTACTGAGAGATGCCCATGTTAGCGGTAATGTAGGCCCACTGACCCTGGTAAGAGTAGACAAACAGACCGAAGAATAGGTAAACAACCATGATCAAACTCTGGCCCATAAGCATACCCTTCCAGAAATCACGGGGCTGGCGAAGCTCGGCCATGACCTCGCAGAAAATGGTGGCGCCACCCCAGGCGAAAACCATGTTGTTCATACCACCGATGCGCTGGGAAAGAGTACCCGGGGAGATGGCATGGAGCACAATGTTCTTGGTGTTATAGGGGAAGTCGTGGCCAAAGTTGGAGATGGAGATTGCGTAGTTAGGCGGGCCAGTAGCAGCACCAACCATGGTGATAATGCACACAGTAATATTGAGCCACACTGCAAGGTTGGCAATGTGAGAGAAGCTTCTCAAACTACGAATTTGACCCAAAACCATTCCAAGCAAAGCCCAAACAAGCACGCAAATTGCGAAACACAACTTAGGCTTCTCGGGAGTAGCCTTGATGACCTGGGCAAGGGCCTGGCCGGAACTCAAGCAAATAAGACCCACGTTGAAGATCATCTGGAAGAACTGAAGCAAGGCAAGCGGGTAACGGAACCAGCGACCAACGGCACGGTTGCCAAGATCAGAGAAAGTGCGGACAGGGAAGTTGTTGGAGTCAAGTTTGAGGTAGCAAATGTTGAGCATGTAGCCACCAATGGCAGCGAACACACCGAACAAAATGTAAAGAATAATACCCGGAACGTAACCCATTTGGGCAATAGCGTAAGGAGCGTTAGAGGGGCCCAAGATATCAGTAGTGATAAGGAAGAACACACTGTAAATTTTGGCAGCACGAAGTTTGCGCTGGGTATCAAGCTTGCGCTCGCTAAGGTTCGCGTGAGGATCCTGGAGCTGCTTCCTTTGCTCCTCATACAAACCGTCAAAGTCGTCGCGGTATTCGAAACTACGCTGGATATCAGCGTAGTGTCTGAACACCTCGAACGGCAAATTGTGACTGTGGTGGTCATCCTCGTGAGACTGGAACTCACCGACAGATTCTTCGGCTGCATGGTAATCGGACTTCTCGTTCAAAACATCAGGGGCACCAAACTCTTGGAGGTCTTTCTCCATAGCCTTCGAGACCTGGGGACTAATAGCGTTCAAGCCAGCAAGGTTGTACGACATTGTGATTTTTTTCTAGTATCCTCTTTCAGTTAGTGATAAACTTTCGATAGGAACCAAATGATCGTCTTAGTTTCAAGTGACTGCTCTTTGAAATTTTTCTCAGGTGACTGACTGATAAGAGAGCACTGTGAAAAGATCGAACCTGCAAAAGACCAAAAGGTTGAAAAAAAGAGGATATAGGCTGCGCATAGCCTGCTTTTTAATTCTTTCTCGAGTTACGTCAAATGGAAAAACTTTGACCCTGGTTCAGTCCCGTACGGCACCAGTCTGATAAAGCACATATTATGCAGGACGTGCGTTGGGGTGATGACGCGCGCGGCTTTTTTCTATGGCATTATCACTTGAAATCGCTCAGGGGGGGGAGGCTCTGTCAATTCTCTCAGCTGGGTAACGTCAGCGATCTGCATACCTCTATCTTGGAGATCCGGCCCCGTCCGTAATAGGCGGGGGAGACGTGTTCACGGACATGGTGTGGGTACCCGCATTTGCTCGCGTAGAACATTGTCGAGGGGTGTCCAAGGTCGAGTTGTACCGAAAACTATTCTGAAATTTCAAATGGTTTGTATATCGTCACCCCAGCTTATGCAAACCTTCTCGGTTGGATGCGATCGGCACGGCTAACTCCTACATCAAGGCAAGTCTCGGCAGGCTTTAGAGATCTATACGGGCGCTAATCATGTGCTCGAATTTGGCCTATAGCACTCTAGAAACTAGCCCTAGACCTGTTTCAGGTAACCTTGCATTAACGCTCGCTTCGATGTCGTGTGCAGCACATGATCATTCAGGCCCAGCAACTGGATAGCACACCATCCGTAGTAGTCATGACAAAACAGGCAACCGGTCTTCCTATCTGCGGCTTTAGGCAGACGTCACCCTGAACCTGAACAAGGAATCCAAGGGATCGGAGCCATGGGCATGAGCGGGGACGAACAGCTAGTGGGGAGAAGGAAAATCATTCCTTTATCTTTCTGTATACTCTGATTTCAATTCTCGTTTCTCGTCTGATGGTCTTTAGTCTTCGCGTCGGCGAACACCGTCGATGGTCGATATCACCTAAAAAAAATTGTCAATGTCACTCTTAAGGTGAAAGATCTAGTTTACTACAGCTAGCATTGTGAAGCTAATATTACTATATGCACACAGCAAGTCACTTAGTTAGTCACTAGTCAAATTACTACAGAACAACTAACTAGTACATTTGGTACAGTAATGCTACTTGATAGTTACTATGACGCCCAGAGCCGGTAAGCCCCGACGCACGAAGAAGGGTGGCCCAGAATGATGGCCCCATGGTAAATCCTAGGGATCGGAGCTGTATTGTCAGATAACTATTTTAATGGAACTCTCATTCTGATTGGTCCACGTGGTGACCCCTCGTTTGTCCCTTGACGATCAAGAAGTTCTCTACGAATGAACTGCCGAGGCTCTCCACAAATGGCAATACTAAAAATAATTCTTAGTTAGTTAGTCTACTTATTGTTCCCAATTCATATAACAAATCAAAGGCCAACGGTATAGTCACATTGCATTGGAATGGACCTGGTTACTACACCGATCTGGGCTCGGTTACTTCAGGAACCCCTCGCGAGGTCCCTTCCCCCCCCCTCGTTCTTTCTGTTTTCCTCCACAGCCATGTGACGTGGGTAGTGCATCACACGCGGGGTGGGGCGAGGGGCGGGGTTGAAAATTTTTGTTTCAGATAGGTTTCGACCCTACAGACAGACGGTGATTACACGAGAGACATCCGAGGCTGGCTAATTTCAACTGGGTAGGTGTGACATCTGAGCTCTGTGCTTCGCTCTCTCTGTTGGACTTTGTAGTTGTGACTACTCTGTGGACCCCCTTCACTAGACCCAAATTAAGTTGTACCTACAGTAATTACATCAGTGCAGCGTTAGTATCAATCACTCACGGTCAACGCCGAAGTACACACCGGCCTACACCGGCCGCCCGCCGAAGATTTCACTCATCCCCAGATCTATACAATGGGGGAAGCCCTAGAATATCGGCAGCCCTGGAATTTCCAGCCCTGGCGAACCCTGATTCATTTCATGGGTTCACTATGGTGTCATGGTGGCTGAGCTCGAGGCACAATCTGCGCCAATATGCAACCGTAGTAAGGGTTAGCTTCAATCACACCGTTAATGCATAGTAATCACTATCGCACAAAGAAGAAGTTAACCTTCCCAGCCCTATCAATTTAGGTGAATTTCGAATCATTCAAGTCAGCCTAGCTTAAATGTCGCAGGAGTCAACAGCGGCGCCAGTTGGGGCCGTAGAGCCAGCAGCTCCGGCAGAATCAGCGGTGCCTGAAGAACATCAGCATGGTCACTTGAGTCGGCTGTTGTATGTATCTCATACCTTGTCGACGTGGAACACGAGAGTTTTCCAATTTGGCTCGGTCTTGTTTCTTGCCGACCTTTACCCTGGAACCCTTTTCCCCGTATCGGTATATGCATTATGCACCGTTGCCCCAGGAGCCTTCCTTTCGCCGCTTATTGGTCGATATATAGATAACACCGAGCGCCTTGTGGTCGGAAGGTCTTCAATTGTGTATCAACGGCTGGCTGTGATTACATCTTGTTTGTTGTTTTTGTTTCCGCCAGTTAGAGATTATCGCTTGCTGATTGTGTTTGCGTTCTTAGGTGGAGTCGAGAATGTGTGGAGTATAGTGAACACAGTCGCCATTGAGCGGGACTGGGTTGTCGTCATTGCCAATGGAGACAAACCTTTCCTGCGCGACCTTAATGCTCGCATGCGTTTTATTGATTTGTTCTGCAAACTCATGGGCCCGTTTGTGATTGGTATGCTCGACAGCATCAGCGCCAGAATCGCCATTTATACAACATTAGGACTGTCAGTGCTGTCAGTGACGGCAGAGTATTTCACCTTGGCGAAAGTTTACTACTCAATGCCCGCACTCGCAAAGACCAAAGCTCGGCCAGCCCAAGTTATTGACGAGTCTGGCGAAATCATCACTGTCAAAAGCTCATACTGGAAAAACCCAGTGCTTTTGCCGTCACTGTCCTTGTGTCTTCTTTATATCACAGTTCTCTCCTTCTCGGGCCAGATGATCTCGTTCTTGCTCGCAAGCGGACTGACCCCAGCGACCATCACCGTTTTCAGAACAGTCTCAGTAGTCGTAGAACTGTCTGCGACATTCCTTGTTCCTTGGGTGATGTCTGAGATCGGCCCTCTACGTACTGGCCTTGGTTTCCTGGACCTACAAGCACTTGTGCTTGCCATCACCACCGCAGTTTTCTTTGTGATTGAGCCATCCCTGGGTGCGTTCGCTTTGTCTATCGGTGCTACTATTTCGCGGCTTGGCCTATGGGGATTCGACTTGTCGGCCCAGGTCATCATTCAGGAAGGGGTAGCTGAGCACGAGCGAGGAAGTTTCTCAGCGACTGAGAAAGCGCTTCAAAATCTTTGCTCTATGCTTGTGTATCTATCGACAATGGTATTCTCTAAGCCTTCACAATTCAAATGGCCTGTTCTAATGAGCTCCATTGCTGTAATTGGTGCTGCGACTTTGTTCACTACCTATTACTTTAAGCAGCGCAGGACAGGCGAAATCCACCTAAGTTAGATACCTGGAACAGATCTTAAAAGAATGCTAATTAAATAAGGCTAGTAGTACTGGCTAGTCAAGAGCAATTTAAATATTCGACTTGGTGAGTGCAGGGTAATCGATGTAACCCTCAGGTCCCTGAGTGTACCAAGTCTTGACATCGTCCTTTGCCAGCGGCTCGTCCTTCTTGAGACGCTCAACGAGGTCAGGGTTCGAGATATAAGGACGTCCAAATCCAATAGCGTCGGCCACGCCGCTCTCAACGGTCTCGATCGCTTCAGCGCGGGTGTAGTCCTGGTTCAAGATGAGCGGTTTGTTGAAGACCTTGCGAATAGGGCCATGGAGTTTAGGCTGATCCGTCTTGCCAGTGAACGTGCTCACGGGAGGAGCCTCACGAAGCTCCAAAAAGGCAATGTCCAGGTCATTCAACACCTTTGCGGCGTCGACCATCACAACTTCGGGGTGACTGTCAATAGTGCCCTGGATTGCACCATTAGGAGACAAACGCACACCGACCTTGTCCTTGCCAATGGCATCAATAACGGTTTGGGTGACTTCACGGAGAAGGCGAGTGCGATTTTCGGGGCTACCACCGTACTCGTCCGTACGCTTGTTAGAGCTGTCTCTAAGGAAACCGTCAATAAGGTAGCCATTAGCAGCATGGATCTGGACACCGTCAAAACCAGCAGCAACAGCGTTCTTGGCAGCATTGTGATAGTCGTTCAAAATGCGCTTAATGTCCTCCTTGGTGGCCTCGCGAGGAGTTTCAGGGGGAAGTTTGCCAGGGTACGTGTGGACGTGCTTCACGTCCGGGGCAATGGCTGAGGCTGCAACCGTCTGAAGGCCGGTCACATTGGAGTGGGCCATACGTCCCATGTGCCAGATTTGGCACACAATCTTACCTCCACGTGCGTGGACAGCTGCCGTGATGGGCTTCCAAGCCTCAACCTGCTCCTGGTTCCAAATGCCAGGAGCAAAGGGCCAGCCAAGTCCCTCGCGGCTGATGCCAGTAGCCTCACTAATGATAAGGCCAGCACTAGCTCGCTGAGTGTAATACTCAATCATGACTTCGGTCGGAATGGCCTGCTTGGTAGACCGTGCGCGAGTCAGGGGAGACATCGCGACACGGTTAGCCGCCTTGATAGACCCATACTGGATAGGCTCGAAGAGAGATGGCATAGTCAATAACAAAGAAAAAACTCTTGAGATGGCGACTTTGTAAAGACGATAGTTTCCTGAATGGAGGAAATGCAGACGCTATATATACTTCTGCCCCTCGTGCTTAAGCGGATATCAGCTGAAGATGCATGACGAGGTTTCTTGACAAATGATCTTCATCGGCTGAGTGAGCTTATGTTCCGTTCGAGGAAAATACCCGTTGAACCTTGCTTTGGCATGCATATGAGCGCACATCTATACTAATGCTCGAACCTTAGTTTCTCCGACCTCTAGCAACCATTCTTACGTCTAATAGTGTCGTCACTCGCTAGTTGTGGCGGAGGTTGGAGTCCACGTCACGGGACAGAGCTCTCTACACATTTTCCGGATTAGGTTGAAGCTGGAGAAGCCTTATCTCGCTTAGGATGCGTCAAGGCACGAGCAGGGCAAGCCTTTACAAAACGCTGACAGTCACGAGAGCTCGCCTCACAAATTTTACTAATGTCACATAAGCCTACAGGAACATTGCGTAATGGCTTGTCCTGCTAATTAGCAATTCTAGCAGTGCTACAAATTATTCTAGGATCTGATCGAACATTTCAATGGTAATTTTTGATTCCTTGAGTTGAACTTCCCAATTCTCAATAAGCTTACTATAAACTTTGATTGATAATTATCATTGAAGTACCAATTAATAGGACTTCCCTACGTCGAGTGAAGATGCCTCTCATGACCGGTGGAGGTTGCATGCTTCCTTCGTTCAAGGCTCCCAACGCTCTTCAGTCCCACCTGGTGCTAGGTGGAGGCGAATCTTGGGCAAGGTGTGTCACACGACCAATACGCCACGTTCGTGCTTGTAGAGCACTAAAGTAGGTACAACTAGAAGTTCAGATCTATCTCTTTAACAAAAATTTACATATACGCGAAGAAACGCGTCCTACAAATTGACTTTTAATCATTTTATTCATATCGTCAGTAATCACGCCAATGTATTCATTTGTCCTTATTGGGAAAGGAGGGGGTGGGAGACATAGTCAGTATTGGGACTAATCATCGGGCTGAGGGAGAGAGTCGGTCCCAAGCGAAAAATAAAAGGGTTCCAGCTCAATGGCCGTTGGAAATTATCTTCTACAAACCTTCATTCTGTTTCAACAACTATTTCGAACCCCAACAACTACGACGTAATGTCTATTGCCATCTTCGACAAGATCAGTTCTCGGCTTGAGAACCAAAAGCTAGTCAACCAATACGGTAAGCGCCGGAAGGAGGCCATCTACGCGACGCGACGAGCCACCGAGGGCTACCAGTTCGAGGAGGACCCATCAAGGCCGAGCCTTCGCAAACGTATATCTTCATTTACAAAGTGGCCATGAGAACACTATTTTCCCCTTCTTTTTTTGAACAAAAACGGTTCTTGGTGAAGAACCACCTCTTTCTCTCCATTCCACACCCCACAACACCTTCCTTTTTCCACCGGTCCTCTCGGAGGCCAGACTTGGCTGACACGCATGGGAGGGAAGCCTGAACTGGAGGTGCTGTTCAGCCCACATTGCATTTAATGGCAGCAGTACCAACATTTTTTGACTTACTCAAAATTCCCTTAGACTAGAAACAAAATTAGTTATTTTGAAATCCAACTTATATTTTTAGTTTTGCGCCTAGGACGTATGCATTTTCCGGAAAGACTCTAATAGATCGCTCCACTGAACGATGGGGCGAGCGAACGGCTGTGCAGGTGGTGGTGGTTGCTGCTGCGAGCTTTGTGGAGCAGGCAGCATCCCAATTGGTGTCACACTCGATAGCCGCGTTTGTAAAGTCTTGAACGCTGCTGTTTGCGGGAGCACCATTAAAAGGCCATATAACGTACGATAAAGATACGGGTATCTTGCAGGCTCGAGCAGGTGAAGGCGCATAGAAGCCAGGCTTGGACCTTCAATGAGTTGGACAAGCCTATCGATTTGCACCAATGTGCTCACAGTCACGTCGAGGGATGCGAGAATCTGCAGCACCGCATAGGCGTTTTCATAGGCTTCGGCAAGCAAACACAGGGCCAATGCCGACACGCTAGATATGCTCCAGCTCTTGAATAAAATCGTAAATAGCGCTGCACCATGCTGAGTATCGAGTTGCTTCAATCGGGCTCGGATGGGATGGAGTTCGGGCGCTGTGATTAAAATAGTTGTTAAATTCTGGACCACCAACTCAGCAAACTCATATGTCCCAGGGTCGCCGTCTGCGATCGTTGCCCGAAGTTTTGCAGCAACAGTTCTAAATGTTCTTTCTGGCTCGAGCCGCTGGCACAATTGCGAAAAGATGCTTCGGCCTCGCGCCGCCAGAAGTCCCTCTTCTGTGCGAAGCATATTGAACAATTGCTGGACAAACTCGCCAAATTGAGCCTCGGGTGAGTCACGTAAAATCTGCTCGATTAATTCCAGATCCTTGGCAACAACATCGTCGCTTGGATCTGACAACGGCCCCAAGATCACTGACATGGTACCCGGCTCGGATCCAATTGTGGGGATTAAGCCTGCTCGCTCAAGTACTGCGAGCCAATGGAGGGCGGCAAGCCGCGTCACCTTCTCCTCATTCGAGAATTGAGCCTGGAGAGCCGTGATGGCACCGGGTCCATCGATCTTGAGTTCGTCATGGTGACTACCCAGGTAGGACAAAATATGGTCGCTCAATCGTTGTCCAGCAACTCTGATCTCAGCAAAGCTATCGCTAAGGGCTGGCAGCAGCGCCTCCACAAGGGCAGGAAGCTTCGAGATTACATCCTTGGGGCTGATCTCCAGCAAGCCCTCGAGCCACTCGAGAATAACCAGACGCATCTCATCATGGGAAGGATCCATTCTGTCCAGCAGAATCGTCATGATCTTCGCGAGGTCAATATGTATATCCTGGCCAATAATGTACGTGTCTTCCTCTATTGTTGTTTCAGCAGATTGAGTCGTCTCCTCTTGTAATGGTCTGGGTGCCTCATCCTTGTGAATATGGATCTTTGCAGGTGCTGGGCTCTGCGTACGACTTCTAACCATTGTTTGAATCGGAGCTAGCTCCTGGGAAGGCGCTTGGGTGGTGCGCCATTCGCCGTTCAGGGGGTCAGAAGCGTCTGGACTCGTCGGAGGTTCAATAACTGGTTTCGACTTATCTTCTTCGGAATTTTTGGTTGCCTTGATTCTTGAGATCACCCCGATCTCCTTGAGGAACCCACTCAAAGCCGTTTTCGACAGCGTGCGCACTTCCTTGTGAGTATCGGCTAAAAACAAAAGCAAACCATCGAGGAACTCCGGCAGGTAAGACACAAGCTCGAGATCGGGAATTGAATCCAAAAGCATAACCCATTGGATCAAGAATGTTCGCGTGCTAGGGTTGCCGACGTAGATACGTTCAACTAACAATGGGATAAAATTCTTGATGGAGAAGCTCTGAGCATTCTGCTCGGGGGTAGTTTGTATGGCCGGGGAGGTACCATCGGGAGATTCTAGGTAGGGTGGCCGCGATTGGGGCACATCTCTTGTGATCAAGAACGAATAGGTAGCTGCCTTTTCGGCAACAATATCCTTTATGAGGTGATCGACCAGCTCAGCGCCATCTCGTACTGTGTCTTCAGGATCAGCCACTAGCTTGCACAGCACATCAAAGATCTCGTTAAAGTACTGTAAGATCTCGCCTTTGGCGACCTTTGCAACATTATAAAGAGACTCACATGCATAGTAGCGCACACGGGCGTCGGCGTCACCGAAGCAGGCGAGAATCGGCTGGACGATATCTTCCAAGTAATGAGCCAATTCTGCATGGCCAAGTGCGATTGCGACTCCAGCAAGGCCAATGAGACCTCCGTTCCTGTAATTTGGATGTCTGACAGCATAAGCAAAATCCTGGCTGAGCTCGCCAATAATTGTTTGAATGCGGCCGCGTTGTCCCTCGGCAAGATCTGACCGCACTAGTTGCTCGAGCTCAAGGGCGGCGATCTTACGCTTGTCGTAGATGCGGTCGCTCAGGGCTTTCTTGAGATCCTTGTCCATTGTTGTTTAGTTAGGGGCGACGCGTCCAAGCAGCTGAACCGCTTTTATTGTTTTCAGCCTAATTCCCTATAGGACTCAGACTCGTCAAGCCCAAAGCTTGTCACAGTGTTTGTTCTCTTTACTGATTTCAACAAGGCTTTGGTTGAACCTGCCTTCTGTACTCAGTGAGCGAGACGTATAAAACAGCTTAGTAGGCAATCACAAGCAGGCTTATCGCGTGCTATGAAAGCCTCTCTAATGGGCAAGGGCGTCGTAGTCTGGGGAAGGTAAACTTTAGTGGCTTTCCAAGAAATAAATTAACTATTTAAAAGATTATTTATTGCATTCCGCAGTCTGGAACACTATCACCGCCGGGGCCTCCAACGCCTGGCAAGGCACCATTGGCGAGGTCGCCCACAAGCTCATCTGGTGGTGCTCCCGAGTCCTGCATTTCCTCCATTTTAGCCGTGATAAACGCCCGAGACTCTTTGTTACTGTCACTGTACGAGGGCTTTTCGAAGCAGGCGACAATCTCATCCACAATGCCCTGCTGCTTTTTAAGACGGGCCAGCTCGTCAGCGCTAAGCTTGTCTTTGTTTTTCTCGAGCCATCCGGGATACTTGTCGTGGAGTTCTTTCATGGGTTCATAGAGCACGTCCTTAGAGGACAATTCTTCCATAAGGTTTGCCAACAGATCGTCCATACCTCCGCCATTCTCGCCACCAGAGCCGCCAGCAGCGCCCTGGAGCTCGCGAAGCATCTGCTCTAAAAATGCATCGCCAGTCTCGCCCTCGGCACTGGGGGCCGCATTTCTTGACTCGTGTAGCCTGTCGACTGTTGCTGAGATTGTGTCTTCGAAACTTGCGGGCTTCGCAGGCTGCTTGGCCGTGCTCTTATTCTTACCAGCAGCACCAGCGGAAGGAGGAATTAACCCGTTGTCTCCCACGAGTGAGTTGAACATCTCAAGCATTTGGGGGTTTCCACTGAATCCTTCCATGAGCTCGTCCATACCTTTACGCAGCTCTTCAGCCACTTGCTCATCCTCCTCAGCCCTGGAAATAGGATTGGCAGGGGTGGCCGACTTGGATTCGACTTGATCAGGCTCGTGGACAGCATCAGTCAAGGCAGTTTTTGGCTTCTGGGGTTGTTCGCTTTGGCCGTCTTTATTATCGCCTTCTGCCTCGGATAGAGTCATCTTCTCCAGAGCGTGTCCAGGAGGTCGGCTTAGGACGTGGTCTCCGAGCTCGAAGTCGTCCAGAACATCATCAAGATCATCATACTTGTCTTTGTCCGACATTTTCTATCTAATTTTCGACTCCACACACTCGCAGGCAATATGTCAAAAGGCTTACGAGGGGAACCTGGCGTCTGAATATAATCGATGCGGGGGAAAGCTAGGTTGGCGCACATGTGCCTCTGCTTGTTTAGCACAGAGCTCTAGCTCGGCTGGGAGATGGTTTATCGCCCGTACATGGCAGTGTAAATGGTGATAGCTGGTGGGTGCTTGTTTAATTCCCAGCTTACAACTCCAGTTTAGAGAGCTTTCGCTGATTAGGCGATTGAACAGAACTCGCACATTTTCACTGCTTGATTCGCATCACTGGTTGATTTCAGTTGTAGCAGCTCTTCCTGCTCATTTCTAGCGGTATTGAAACTAACGTCGATATTCAATGAGCAATCTGTGCCTAAATAGACTTCAAGAGGAACGCAAGAGCTGGCGGAAGGACCACCCTTTCGGGTTCCGCGCGAAACCTGTCAAGGATAAGGATGGCAACCTGAACCTAATGGAATGGGATGTTGGCATTCCTGGAAAGGCAAAGTCCGCTTGGGAAGGTGGAATTTATCCTGTAAAAATTAGGTTCCCTCCAGAGTACCCGGCGAAACCTCCCAAGTGCCAATTCCCTGCAAACTTCTACCACCCTAATGTATACCCCAGTGGCACTATCTGTCTATCAATATTGAACGAGAGTCTTGACTGGAGACCGGGTCTTTCGATGAAACAGATTGTTTTGGGAATCCAGGAGCTCTTGGAAACCCCGAACCCACTGTCACCAGCCCAGGAAAGCGCCTTCCGTGATTTCAGGGACAACAAAACAAAATACGCGAAAAGGGTACATGAGCAAATGACGAAATATATTTCAGATTAATTTTTTTTTTAATTTCTTCTCTTTTGACTTTAAGATCAACATGAACTAGTTGGCTCTGTATCACATCATTTCGGTACTACCACCGACTTGCCTGGCACAAGCCTTAAAGGGTGCCTCGACTCCATAGTGTAAGCGGAGTTGCTAGATACACTCATGTCCTCATGGACGATACCGTCGGCTTCGCCATCTGCTGAGGCTAGCCAGGCATTGCGTCGTGTGCAGGACAAGTTTGTAGCTCGGGATGCTAATACTCCAACACTTATATCCAATGCCTGGACGCTGAAGCAGCGCGAGGAGACAATCGAAGGTCGGGCAACCAGCCTAACGGAAGCCGAAGACGCATTGAAACGAATCCAGGGCCTCGCAGATGGCCTTCCATCTATTAAACCTGTAGAACCACGACAGCATATGCTTGAAGTTGAGCAGCTGCCTGGTACGGACGAAACTGAGAGTTGACCTTTTTTTTTTTGCTTTGTTTCTTTTATTTATAGCTATCCATCAATCTAAAACACACAAGCTTCTTCAATTTGCATTTCAATACCAACGCCAGAAAGTTCATCGAACGCGTCTCATAAAGGTATGAATTACGTAGGCACCAGACACTCCATCTGCCACCGTAGTGTGCTCGCATAGGCAGGATGATGGTCAAGGACTGGAGCCTGTTGTACCATGAACTAGTTCGTTTGGCGAACCCTCAAGCGGCTAGTGAGAAGATAGAGCCGCCTCAGGCTGAAGATGATGTCACGAAGGAGTGCAAGGCAATTGATGATGCTTTGAAGCAACTCGAGAAGCACCTGGCCCAGTTGCGTCCCCAGTACCTGGCCTTGGCTGGTCCAAGGCAGTTGAGCGAGAAAGACAAAAGCCAGGTGGACTATGAAGTGAGAGCAATGCTCCAGGCACAACAAAAACGTCTTCGACAATTAGAAAAGCTCGAGCATGCGCGAACTGAGCTGGCCAAGCCCCAGGGCTCTCTAGCACGCCTGCTGTCAAATAGCCAGCTCGAAGGAGCGGAAAAAACCCTGGCTCAGCATCGGCAAGGAATGTTTTACTACTTAAATCAAGAACTTCAAAGAATATCGGCTACATTAGCCGATCTACAGCGCGTAAGACTCGCGAGACAGGCAACACCGGGGTTGGGCTCGCACTCATCACCATATGCCACGAGCTTGCATGGAATCAAGCCAGTTTTGGCTCCGCAAGACCAAGAAAGAAGTTCTCAAGTTGCTGTTGCAGAATCACAATCAACTCCTGAACCATCGTCAACTGACCCCGCAACTGACCCTGCTCTACGAGAACAAATGCTCAAAGAAAACGATCAATTGCTTCAGGAACTCAGTGCAACCTTAAACAAAGCCCAGCATGCCGAGCAATCGCTTCGAGAAATCTCTGAAATGCAGACAGAGCTCAGCACTCATTTGGCGATTCAATCTGAAAAGCTCATGTCATTACACACAGATGTAGAACTAGCCGCCTCCGATATTGGAGGAGCCAACACTGAGCTCGAGAATGCCAAGCGCCGCAACCGTCGTGCGTCTAAAATTATCACCTACACTGCCCTTGGTTCGGCGATTATTCTGTTCTTGATAGGTAGATAGCTAATGCACTAAATTATTATTATTATTCGACCATACCACCGCCTACAGTTTGGCCATTATGACGCAGGACAAATCTGCCAAGGTCGCGGCACACGGACGGCGCTGCGAGCACTGCTGGGGATTCGAGCTCGAGCTCGACCCGAGCGGCGGTGCCCTTGCCAAGGTGTCGGGGGCGCTTGGCAGTTGGTTTGCCGTGTTTGCCGAGACCATCTATTATCTTGGCCACGCGAACAGTACGGTCAATCCGACCCATGTGAAGTGCAAGCTTCGTACCTACGAGCACCGGTCTTGGCATGTCAAACAGGCGCACGCGGGCAATAAATGTTGACCGAGATTCAAGGTTTGCATTAGGGCCAGCCACAACGTCGCCAGGACGCAGCGGTTGCTCAAAGTCGGCCTTGAACTGGCCATTTTCGCCTGCGGCGAGATACTTGGTAGGAGTATCACCAAGTGCTTTTACCTTTGTAGTTTCAGACTCTGAACCAGGTCTAATGACATTAACCACATCGCCGCTCTCTAAAACGCCAGACAAAACACGCCCAGTAACGGTGGTGGACGACTGGTATGGCTCGACGAACGCATTTGAAACCAAGAAACGGAAGGGAGAGTCGATATCACGGGCACGACCCTGGCCCAAGCCACTCAGAGTGTCAACCAGTGTGGGTCCTTTGTACCATTTAGCAAGTAGCGAGTCACTGGGCAGCTTCTTGACAACGTTTGTGCCGTCACGACCACTTGTGGGCACAAACGAAACCTTGGTGAATCCAAGCGACTTACCCAAGAAGTCTTCGAGCTGCATGGTGATTTCATCGAAGCGCTCCTTAGACCAGTCCTGAGTGTCGAGCTTGTTGACGGCGACCACACAAGTGTCGATACCGAGAGCACGAGCTAGCACGGCGTGTTCCTTGGTTTGACCATCTAGCGAGAACCCGCTCTCAAATGCTGACGGGGCTGCATCAACCACCAGCAAAGCAACATCGGCCTGGGCAACGCCTGCAATCATATTAGGAACATAGTCTTTATGGCCAGGAGCATCAACCACTGTAAATTTGGTGGTGTCAGTCTCAAAGTTTGCCTCACCAATGTCTACGGTCACACCGCGTCTTCGTTCTTCTTCGGTAGCATCGAGTACCCACGCCAAGGCGAAGCTGCTCTTGCCTTCCTTGGCACTATCGCGAGTGTACTTGTCTACGAGTTTCTGGGACACCGCGCCAGTGTCTAGAAGCAGCCTACCCATGAGCGTTGACTTACCAGCGTCAACATGGCCAATTACAACGAACGAGAGATGTGGTTTGGCATCTTTTATATTCAGACGAGCAAGTTTGGTCTCGATGTTTTCTTCGACCTTGGGCGAAGCTTCCTTCTTTTTGGGTGGGGCAACCGTGGGCTTGACGACTTTTTGGGGTGCTCGTTTTAGACCAGAACCGGCAGATTGGCCGAATGCCGAAGCTTGAGCGGCTGCGACGGCAGCGTCTGGGCTTGGTTTGGAGAATGCCAATTGTGCTTGTGGAGCTACTGGAGCTGTGTTAGACTCTGTATTAGAATAGGGGTGTGCTTCGAACTCGCCAAGGATCCGGCCAATCTCCGAGGGCTCAGGCTGCTCCACATGCTTGTACTCGTACGAAATCAAAGGTTTTTTTGGTGGTGCTGGTTCTGGTTTCTGTTCTGGTTTTTGTTCGAGTGGACTTGAAGTAGCAGGACCTGCCTGCGCTCCAGAAGTATCAATTTGTTTTCGCTGCCGCAACTTCGCTAGTGCTGATAGTGTACTTTCGCCAGGTTTGTGAGTTTGTGGAGGAGGAGGAGACGGCGTCGATACTGGTGATGCCGACGACGCTCTTGCTGCTGCAAGTCTTGCCAGCCCCGAGAGCTTTGGTTGTGGTGCATCTGATGGGGCAGAATTATTTGGGGTGGATCCTTGGCCACCGGCCTTTCGCCGTTGTGCGAGTTCCTGAAGCCTGGTTAACTTACCTTTTGGTTCTGAAGTATTTGTTGTGGGAGCTACCTTAGCAGGTGCTTCTTTTGTGGAAGCTACTTTAGAGGGTGCTGCTTTAGCAGGTGCTGGAGCTGCTTTAGGTTGGCTCTTTTTCAACTTGGCTTCGAGTTTCGCGATTGTCTCGTCATAATCATAGTCTGTCAGTTCAAGTACACGCTCAGCCTCAGCAGCAGATACTTTTCCTTTAAAGTGAGCGACCACATCCTCTATCAATTCGTCTGTGGAGCCATAATTATCGCTATAGTCTGCGAGATCATCGTCTGCGAAGCGCATTTTCGCCGCCTGTTTAACAACTGGTGAAGCTGAGAGGTGTTTGAGCGTGGAGCTGATGGAGATGGCGCACTAAGGCGCTTAAGCATAAGTGAAGTAAGGCGCGACATGATCCTTCCTCCCAGCTTTGACTTCGAACTGATTTAGGCAGCCTACAAAGCTAGCTATTAACTTCACTGTAAGCTGATACAATTGTAACAATTGTAGTTAAAGCTACAAAGGTAGCACCACTTTTAAGCTAACTAGTTAGACCTAAGAGTCAAGTCCTGCGGAATTAAGTCAGTTAGAACTAATTCATATGGAAAAGTACTTCAGAACTTGGTGCTAATAAACTAAAAACTAACAATCAAGAACTACCAAATTAGCACTATTGATATGACTGTTGAAGTGAACAGTGACGCTTCTCACCTGACACCACTATGAAAAATTAACTCGACACTAACGTTTAGTAGCTCAAAGCTATGACTACATAAATTATAGTAAGCTCACACATGACATGACTATAAAACCATGATTAGACTACAAGCCAACGGAGAAAACGTTTAAAACGGAGGTGCACATGGAAGGCTCTCGGTCTTAGTGGTTGGTTGACTTATCGGAATTCAATTTTATTGATCCCGACCTTGTCGCCTATGCGGGGCATACCGAATTAATCGTGGCATTGCGAATGAGTTAGTTGCTACATCTCTACGTCGTCATGGACGCCTGTGACAGGCCAGGCTCGTTTTCACGTGGGGTCTGCAATCCACCTCACGCAGTTGCAGGCAGCTGCGGAAAAAAAGGGCCATTTGATCCGCAACCCGGTTAAGCAGCATAACCAAAGTGGAGTGGGACCATACAAAACCCCCCCTCCCCCAGTGGGTCGTACTGAAACACATATTCCGAGAAGGGTAAGGGGGAACGGAAGGGCCCTGCTATGACGTAGCCAAGGATGGTTGTGCTCTAAGCGAAACTAACGCATACGCTCATGCGCATACCTGCGTTGGCAACCGACGCATGAACGATACGGCACGAGAGAAGTATTGAAATAAACTAATAAAGTCGTCTGTCTTTCCCCGAGAGTTTTTTTTTTTTTGTACTGGTTGGTGTCACACGTACTCTTTGCAGTCTCCACAACACTGTCTTCTTAGTTAACTTATATCCCCAGCCTTTAATTTGTCTGCAATGCTCCTAAGTGCACCCTGACGTAGTTTCCCTTATTTTGGATGTACTAAGTAAGCAGCAGCAGCTGTAGGTGGCCCTCCACACACGCGAATTATCTGTGATTTAACTGCCCCTGCTGGGTTACCTCTGCCCCTGCTGGGTTTGGAGCGTCTTTTGGTGGATACACAAGCTCAAAAAGCCGCCCCCAACACCCTGCGCAGTTAATACGAAGCGTCAAGACATCTTTCAGGGGGGGTCGTTCTCACTACTTTTTTCTGACGCACCACCGTTAGACAAACGTCACCGAACGACGTCAACCCACTAAATTGTTTTTGTTCTGTCTGTTTGGTTTGGTTCTTTTTAGTTTGTTGAGCCACACTTAGATGGGTGTCTTCAGCGGCGTGGCCAACGTCTATGCCGTGCCAGAGTCAAAACGAGGTCGGTTCCATGCTCACGAGTGGGACCTCAGGCATCCACTGTTCACTTGCATGGTGTGGGTAGATCCAAACGACGGCTCGAGCGAATCTCTTAAGGTGAGACTCGAGACAATGCGAGGCGATCTTATTGCCATCGCTCCTTACAATGGCGAAAAGGGCATTGGAAGCTGTGTTGATAGTGCCCAATACTACGTGCTCACGATCACCAACGGTCTCGTCGATGTCGAGCTAGGCATTGGTTTCCCCGATCCTTCGGATAGTATCGAGTTCAGTTTGTCCATACAGCACTTTATGAGACGGCGTATGGTAGCAATGGACCTTGGTGGCATAGGGTGGACTGACAATTTAACCAGCAAACTCGACGTGCCACCATCGGATGAAGTGAGTTCTTCCCCCGACGACACATATAAAGCAGCCCCAGCAAAAGGAAGGTTACCGCTCAGTCCACCTCATTTCACCCCTCCACTAGCACCTTCAGTCTCTACAGAGAGCCCTGCCAGTGCGAAGAGCGATAGTGCATCGCCTACGTCCGGCACGGCCACAATTGATACGCCGTTATCCTCGACAGAAGCATCAGAGGATGAAGAGTTTGGCGAGTTTCAATAACACAAACTACCATTGCCACGACTAAATTATTCAGACTGCCCTTTTTTTTTATCTATTTTGACTTTCAACGCCATTTTTTTTTTGCTTTGGTCTAGTTTACCAATATAATTTATGTACAGTCGACACTGCCGAGTTTACGCGTCCCGGAGCCATGCCTGCTTCCTCCATTCTTTGTGCATCCGTGCCCGTGCACGTTTATCGTTCCACATGCCTTTGATGGTCGTCAATCGGTTTTGCATCTCTGCGTCCCGTGCTGGGTTGGGACTCGACACCAATCCAATAACATGCTCAGATACATTGAACTCTGCAGCGAGAGCCTTACGAGTCCATTTTTCAGGCTCAGAGTACCGAAGTGTCTGAATCTTTTCACAGTCGGCAGCACTCAGGTGAGTCGTCCGACGTGGGGCCTGGTTGAGTGCTGGCATCAGCTCAACAGGGAACTCCTTGTCGTCTTTTCGGAATGTTCGCTTGTCTGTGGCCGGCAAAAATGCTGCCGGGGTCTCCAGAGGCGTAGGAGCACTGGGGGCCGGGTTGTACACCACACCCTCGGGCAGCAGAATCACCTGTTTGTACGCACTCCTCACAGGGTTGTACTTTGTGGGGAATCGTGTTGCCATGGGCGACTTATGAGTCTTCACAGCTGCCTTTGCAAGAGCGGCACTGCTCGCAAACTGACGCCGAAATATCATCTCCGTCTGTTTGGTGAAGTATTCACTTGAGATGCTCAGGCTCTGTCAGCCCAGCCATGAAATTTTGTCAGTCACGTGGAACTTTGGCCTGTCTCATAGTATGGACGATAGCGCCCGGTACAACCATGAAGACCTACTAGACGAGGACATTGAGCCACCGAGGCAACGTGTAGGCACTCAATCACTCACTCCAACAACCACAAAGATTTATCTCGCGGCAACGGCGCCCAAGTTCCTTCATGGAGACGCGCTCGCTCCAGCACCGATGGTCACCCCCGTTGTCGATAAAGACGCACGTATGGTGGTCGCAGGACGTGAAGGATCAGCTCTGGTTCGAGATATACGCGAGAAACGTGAACGCAAACGTCAGGTCCGTGACTCGCTAGCAATTGAGTCTACCACGACCCAATCTGGGCGTTTGACGCACCTTGGGGACGAACGAACCAAATTAGATCGAAACCTACTAATGAAACAACGCGAATCGCTACCAGCTTTTGCAACGAAAGAGAGGTTCCTGGAGGTTGTACGCGAAAACCAGTTGGTAGTGGTCAAGGGCGAAACTGGTAGTGGTAAAACCACCCAGCTCCCGCAATTTCTGGCAGATGCTCTCGGAGGCAAAGTAGTTGTCACGCAACCTCGAAGAGTCGCTGCTGTGTCTGTTGCTGCTCGAGTAGCTTTGGAGCGCGACTCAAAACTTGGTGACGAGGTCGGATATAGTATTCGATTCGAAGACAAAACTTCTAGTGCGACCAAAATCAAGTTTCTTACTGACGGTATTCTGCTTCGAGAATGCATGAGCGATCCACTACTGGATAACTATAAAGCCGTCATGATAGATGAAGCCCACGAACGAAATCTCAATACAGATATAATGCTGGGCCTACTCAAAAGGATCCTTGCCCGTCGCCTCGATCTCAAAGTTATAATTACTTCCGCCACACTAGATGCCGACAAGTTCACATCTTACTTTGGTGGAGCACCAACGTTCGAAATCTCAGGTAGAACTTTCCCTGTGCATGTCCAGCATCTTTCCGTTCCCCCAACTGACTATGCAGCAGCATGCGTGAGACAAGTAGTTGCCCTGCACGTTCAGCAGCCGCTTCCCGGAGATATTTTAGTTTTTTTGACAGGCCAGGAAGATATTGAAGCCGTTTGTCAAGGTATCAAAGAACGAGTTGATCAGCTCCAAGTCGAGCGTCCCATTGTCGTTCTTCCACTATATTCGCAGCTCCCTTCTGACATTCAACAACAAGTATTTTTACCTGCTGCAGCTGGGCATCGTAAAGTTGTTGTAGCCACAAACATTGCCGAAACCTCGCTCACTGTCGAAGGAGTCAAGTTCATTGTTGATTCTGGCTATACAAAAATGAATGTATACCAGCCACGGGCAAAGATGGACGCCCTGGTGGTGGTTCCGATCTCGCGAGCTGCAGCGAACCAACGCGCTGGTCGTGCTGGTCGTACTGCCGAGGGCTGGGCCTATCGCATGTACACACAACGGCAAGAAGTAGCGGAGATGCTGTCAGAGACAGTACCAGAAATCAAGCGCACAAACCTTGCCCAAGCATTTCTGCTGCTTAAATCTTTGGGTGTAGGTGATGTCGAGAGTTTCCCTTGGCTTGACGCTCCGGCCCCTTCGGCAGTGGCTGCAAGCCTTTATGATCTTTGGGCTATAGGTGCAATCGATGGTGATACGAGTAAACTCACCCCGCTGGGCTCGAAGTTGGCCAAGTTTCCTTTAGACCCCCATATGGCTCGGCTTGTCCTGGCATCTATAGAAGAGGGCTGCTCAGCAGAAATGCTCACCATCATCGCCATGCTCACTGTTCCATCTGTTTTTGTGAGAACCTTGGAACGAGCTGCCGAAGCAGACAAAGCTCGTGAAAAGTTTGCGGCACATGGTAGTGACCACCTTACGCTGCTGAATGTTTGGTCGCAGTGGCTCAATCACAAAAAGAGCGATGCTTGGGCTTCGAGAAATTTCTTGCGAGCGAAATCCTTGCGGCGCGCAGCCGATGTCCGACAGCAGCTCGTGCGTCTCATTGGAGTACCGCTTAAGTCGTGTGGAGCCGACCTTGCCAAAGTAAGACGCGCACTCTGCATGGGCTACTTTCATCAGGCCGCCCGAACACATGGACTCCGTATGTACTCGGGCCTTCGCACAGGCATTGTGGCCCATTTGCATCCCACTTCGGTGCTTTCTGGAGGAGGCGCACCCCCAGACTATATTGTATATCATGAGTTGATCTTGACTTCTCAGCCGTATATGGCTGTTGTTACAGCTGTTGAACCAGAGTGGCTCCTTAAATATGGGTCGATATTCTATTCATCAAAACCACCAGAGCCTGAAAAAATCAGTGCTCCTCAGCTAGATACCACAACCGACCCCAAAGAAACTCCGACGCCGGTGGCCACCACAGGACCAAAGTTCAAGCGACGAAATGTCGGATCCCGTGGGATTGCCAAGACACGAGCCTTTCGGGGGGCCTAATAACACATTAATTTATCATAAGTCTAGACACAAGCGAGTACGTTACTTGAGGATGACATTGTCAAGGATTCTAATTCCATTTTGGAGCACCACAGCAGCACTGAGCACATCTCTAGGTCTCGCAAACGGTTGCTCATCGAACATCACCAAGTCATTGATCGAAACATAGTCTATTGACTTGATCACAGGATCGGCAGTAAGCATGTCAGTGACAGTTTTGTAGATTTCCTCGGCCTTGGTCTTTTTACCAGCCTTTTTCCAGGTTTCCCGGCCAGCCCTAAGTGCTTTATACAGAATGGTGGCCTGCTCCCGCGTAGTCTCGTCAAGGTACACATTACGAGAGCTCATGGCCAGGCCAGACGGTTCTCGTGCCGTAGGGCCGATGACTATTTTGACCGGCATGAGAAGGTCTTGAACCAAACGCTTCACAACCACTGTTTGTTGAATGTCTTTTTGGCCGAAGTATGCAGTTGTTGGTTGCACGGCATTGAACAATTTTGTAAGAACGGTTGCAACTCCGCGGAAGAAGTGGGGACGCACAGCACCTTCGAGCTGATGGCTACATCCAATAACTTCAACGAATGTGCCGACCTGCTTTGACCGATCCAAGTTGAATCCCGAAGGATACATTTCGCTCACGCTGGGCCGAAACACTGCCACCTGGCGACCGTTGAACTCGCGGAGCGTATCGTTGATCTTAGCAAAGTCCTCCTCGAACGTCCGGGGATAATTGTCCAGATCCTCGTCCGGAGAGAATTGGCTCGGGTTTACGAATACTGAGACCACAGTAGCCTGATTTTCTGCGAACGATTGACGAAGAAGGCTCATGTGGCCGGCGTGGAGAGCGCCCATTGTCGGCACAAAGCCAACGGTGGTCTGGGCCTTCCTCCATGCTCTCAACTGTTTCACAGACTTGAGAACTTTCATTTTATTGAAATTCTACAACAGAAAATTTCGCACTTACTCGAGTTCACGACGAAAGAGTCACGTTAAGCTCGGCAGTGTACAGGGCACGGGGAAAAAAAATCTATGAGCCATGCTAAGCTGGGAGTGAAATTTTCAGACACGACCAGGCCCAAGTCAGGTGAATCAAAATCGAGATAAGCTGGTTATCTGCGGATAACGTGTAATCGCCAATTCCGCTTGTTTTGAGCTTGTTTGCGCGTGAGGAAGAGGTAGACTAGACAGAAACTCAATGGCTGGAGACAGGGCATGGCCTGGCCAACGCCAGCCAAGCCAGACCCAACAAAGTCAACGCCAGTCTGGCCAACATCAGCCTGACCCGCGTCAGTCCGATCCGCGCCAGTCAGAATACTTTGCCCGCGATGCGGATCGCCATATTAGCCAGTTATTTGACCCTAGCCAAGACGATGTTGCTTCACTTCCTCCAAGCTCAGCTGGTCAGGGGATGAATCCACGTCAGTTTAGTATTCCTGGTCGGGCAAGTTACCAGGACGTAACGCGGATGTCTATCACTCCAAGAACGCCATTAACACACGGTCCTCCGCAGAATTCGTGGTACAGACCCCAACGGGTCGAAACTGTGGGCGATATCGGGGCTGGGCCACGCTTAGAACCAGGTTTGACGCGTCGCTCCACATCTGGCCGCGCCTATGCTCCATACCAGGCTTCTACGCGTTCCTACGCGTCTGCCCGCGATAACCCAGCCAGAGTTCCTTCACGCATTCTGTCACGCGATCAACAGCCACTAAGAAATGACTTTTATCAGCCGCCGCTGCGGGAGAGTGTTGCAACCGCGTTCCGACCTGTGTTTGGACCCTCCCTACAGCCAGCCGGGGATCAGTTTCATCCTGCTCCGCCTCCACAACCAAGCGCCCGCTATACTTCTACCCACAGTCAAGCTCCATCGTTCAGTGCGCGAGATGTGCCTATACCAGGGTCAGAATACTCGCACCGCGCACACACAATGGAAGTACTCAGGCCTGGCAGCGGTGGCCGCAGTTTCTACAAAGAGTACGAAGATTGGGCACGGCCAGAGAAGTTACTATCAATGTACAGAGAACTAATTGATGGCCTACGAACTACCTCGTTTCCAGAATATGCAAAGGCAGCTTCTTACCCAGCGCCAGGACCGTGGGTTGACACCGACGTGGATAGACACGGTATCCAACGGTCAGTACGAAATTCCAACCTGCTATACGCTGCTTTTGAGCATTTTTACTCGCTTGTAGACAAACTGTCAACGTCACCTCCGCCATTAGCTTCTGCTAATGCTGCGCCTACCTCTGAGCAAGTGCTGCAAATGTTGAGCGACGTCGACTGCCCCTATATTTCCAGTATGGCACACGGTGGACTTCAGTACTTTGACAAACCAACTATATGGTTCATTTGTGTTGGTTGCCTTCACTGGATGATGATGCTTGCAAGGGACGCAGTTGCCGATGCCGCGAGTCTCGAAGAAGACGACGAAGCAGATCCCAAGTCTGCAGCCGCCAAGTGGGGAGACCAGCTCGAAGACTATTTGGAGCCAAATTATATCAGTATGTTTGCTCTGAAAATATCTGCGCCCGAAGATGTACTCCAACGTGGTGAAGCTGAGATTCGGAAAACTGTGAGTGAGCTTCTTACGAGCCGCAAGTCTGACGTGCGCGGCCGACGAGAAGTTTTGAAACAGCGCGAAGTGACTCTTGCTCAGCTCAAGCAAAGACTGAACAAGGCTGCTGAAGATGCTGCCGCTAGGACCAGGATTGCGAATGAGATTGACTCACTGCAAGGAAAGGTGGCCGAACTTAAGTCAACGAACGAAAAAGAGGAAGACAAGCTTGGGTCTGTGGAAACCGAAATGTCCACCTACCTCGAGGAGCGAGATATCATGGCTCGCCAATTCCAGGCTCACGATATGACTGTTTCTCGAGTTCTGCAAGAGTCACGCAAGTTAGACGAACTCAAGAGCGAGCTCGATAAGCTCACAGAGCACTATGAGATTAATAGCCGCAAAATCAAGTCAGAAGCTATGCCTCCAGTAGAGGCTGGTTTGGAAAGGCTGCAGCTCAAGATCCATGAGCTAAACTCCAATGTGGATGACGACCGGCTCAGAGTCGAGCTCGTTGACCCCATGGGCCGTAATTTTGGTGCGCCTACAGAAGCGCTTCTTGGTGGTCGTTCGCTTAGGGAGCTGCAGGCAGCCTGGCGTCAATCAATTGCCAATGTGGACCAACAGTCGAGAGACAATGCGCAACACAAAGTCAACTTGCAAAAGGAGCTTGAAACTATAGATGGCCGCTTGATAAGTATCCGGGCAGAGATTACTGTGCTAAGAGAAAATGTTTCGGCGCAAGATATCATTCTTGCAAACAAACAAAACTATATCAGCAATGTTGCCAAGGATATGAGTGAGACAACTTCTCGGCGTGAGCATGCCAATGACGAAAAGGTCCGCGTGCTACAATCTGAACATGATGAACTCCAAAAGAGTGTGATTGACATCAAGAACGAGTTACAAAATCTTGATCAACAGATAAAGAATGCCCATCCTCGCAAAATGGCTGCCGCGTCTCAAATCAAGCTATTGGGTCTAGTTCAAGACAGTATTGGAACACGATTGTTCAATTTGACTGAAACTGTGAATACTCACCTCACAGCAGTGGGATCAGGCCGTGAACGACTATCTAATTTATGGCCCGTTCCTCCTCGTGAAGTCAAGCAAATGCCAACGAGTGACGAGCTCCGGCTCGAGTATCGACGTAGGGTGGCAGAAATTGCTGAAAGGAATTGTGTCACGAGTAGCACAACCTAATATAATTGCGAAAGTTTTTGATATACTTTATTTATTTATTTTTTGTAGTGTAGTTTCTACCAGTTGCTAGCACCTATCGAGCAAGCGCGCGTACAGTAATTCCTGACATAATTCTTTTTGCTCTTGGATGAATTTGCGACTGGAGATAAATTCGACATCACCATACTGAATCATTTTTCAGTACCAACTTTAATACAAAATGGTCGATCCTGATAGTTCAATTCTTAGAGAGGTGGGATCTTACCTTGCTGCAGCTGGCCTTGAGCGTACGGCAAAGGCGCTGAAGCGCGAGTTTGCCGATATCGAGTACGATGATGATGTAGCACAGTCTTTCCTCAAGCGATTCCGCAATGTAGAAGAGTCTAGCAGCTCATCTGGTTCGTCGAGTTCCGACTCGAGCTCTTCTAGTTCTGATTCGAGTTCTTCATCGTCCTCGAGCTCCAATTCATCGTCCTCTTCCTCGTCGTCCTCTTCGTCTGACAGCTCGGACTCTTCTGATAGCTCGTCCTCGGATGCGGACTCTGAGTCTGATGGCGCGAGCAACGTCAAATCTAGAGCGAAGAAGGCTAAGGTTGTTGCAGGCAAGAAGGCTAAGTCGTCTTCTTCATCTTCTTCGTCCTCTTCGTCCTCGTCTTCGAGCAGCGAGTCTGATGAGGAGATTGAGGTGCTAATTACTCCCGCGGGTGCTGCTGAGGTTGCTGTTATCAAGGCTGGCTCTGACTCTGGTTCTAGTTCTTCTAGTTCCAGCTCTAGCTCCAGCTCCAGCTCCAGCTCCAGCTCTAGCTCTGGTTCTAGCTCTTCCAGTTCCAGCTCTAGCTCTGACTCTTCTAGCTCTAGCTCCAGCTCCAGCTCTGGCTCCTCCAGCTCTAGCTCTGACTCCAGCTCTAGTTCCAGCTCCGACTCCAGCTCTGATTCTGACAGCGACAGCGATTCCGAAAAAGAGACCAAAGTAATTCTTGTTCAGGACGGCAGCTCATCTAGCTCGTCCTCATCCAGCTCTAGCTCTAGTTCCGGTTCTAGCTCCAGCTCTAGCTCCGACTCCTCTAGCTCTAGCTCCAGCTCTAGCTCCGACTCCAGCTCTAGCTCTAGCTCCAGCTCCAGCTCCAGCTCTGACTCCAGCTCTAGTTCTAGCTCCAGCTCCAGCTCCAGCTCCAGCTCCAGCTCTGACTCCAGCTCTAGTTCGAGCTCCGACTCCAGCTCTGATTCTGACAGCGACAGCGACTCCGAAAAAGAGACTGAAGTAATTCTTGTTCAGGACGGCAGCTCATCTAGCTCGTCCTCATCCAGCTCTGACTCCTCCAGCTCGAGTACCAGTCCCAGCAGCGACGATGCTGTTATTGGTAAAGAAGAGTTCGTTGTTATCGAGGAGGTCACTGAAAAGCCCAAGTTCTTCTCTCGCATAGACCGATCCAAGGTGAGCTTCGAGCACTCCGACCTCCGCGATAATACATACAAGGGCGCCGCGGGTACCTGGGGTGAGAAGGCTAATGATAAATTGATGCAAGTTCGCGGTAAAGACTTCACCAAGAATAAGAACAAAATGAAGCGTGGTAGCTACCGCGGCGGAAGCATTCTTGCCGATGTTTCTGGCAGCTACAAGTTCCAGGATTAATTATTTTTTTTCTTCTTAAAGTAGCACACTGTAGTGATATGTTGTTGATTTATGCATGTGATAACGGTCATACATGCAAGCCATTGATGCAAGCAGATATCATCCGCCCAGCCAAAATAGCAGGCGTTTCTCTAAGCCTCCCTAATAAATAAAATAACGTGAGCGTTTGGGGAAGGGGTTGGGTAAGGCTGTGCTGAGAAATCGTTGGGCTCACCTCATCCCCCTCCCCATCATCACTAAGATATAATAGTCCCTTGGGTCGCACCCTCCCTTTCCTTTTGTTCCCCACCGTCCGGCTCTTCCGACTTTGTAGTTATTTCAGCCGGTAAGGGCGGTAACACTCTGTATTTGACACCGTATAGTTGTATCTGACACTTGATGGATACCTCTCCTTTTCAGGATTCGCCCCAACTCGTGCCAAGAACCCGCAATCCTTACTTGAGCCGTCACACGCCTCAGCCCCGACGATCCCAGCGCTGAACCTATTGCTCATAAAACATGACCATGCAAGCCATCCATGATGCCACGGCGTACGTTCGTGCGTATTTTGAGTCTTTAGAAGCTGGTGATTGGGTATGTATTGCCCAAATCATCGGCGCCCTCGTGTTCTTCAAGGTCCTTATCCATATGATCATGATGCACGAAGATTTCTACTACAAATGTCTACGAAAGTTACGATCCAAGACCCGGAAAATGAAAGAGTCCACTGATGTTGAGGCTGATCCCTCGCCTGCCCTCACCCCGCAAATGCCACCTACCCCCGAAGTCGAATCCTCTACCTCCATCAGCGGCTGGCTCGCCCACTCCCTCTACGGCCCTCACCCCACTACATCACGAGTAGATTTCGATCAGGTATCCATTATCAGTGTGCCTTCACTCACAATGAGCAGTGGGGGCAGCGAATGGGATACTGAGTCCATGTCCTCACCCATGAGCCCCAAGCCTGAGGCGGGGATGGGGATGGATCTGAGCTCAGTGATTCATGACAACTATCTTTCCACCCGTGCACAAGTATGATTATCGTGCTTTAGACGTTTTATGACGCGTCTAATTATTTATTTATTCCAACTACGCCATTCTTTAACTTATTGAACTCTACATTTTTTAACTTTCAACAATGAAATCAGGTGAGGGCGTGAGGTCGCCACTCGATGGGGGCCCCTAGCCCTACATATGCAATGGCTGTCACCTGCAGCGCCCCGTTTTAGTGAGCATTGAGGTCAACAATTTCTTGAACCAATTAAGAAACATTTCAGTAGTAGCAATCATTTAATTTTTTTGTTGGTTGGCGATTGTTTAATTGCCAAAATTGACGCAAGTACACATTGTAGGCTTGGCGCATGTGCTTGGATTTGCATCTATGCCGATCGCCCCAATGTGGCTGTTCGCCCCCCTCCTTAAATCTCTCTAATCATCTGCATGTGAACACGTCAACTAATTGGTCAACTATAAAAACAGTGAAATAATTTCTGTAGTTTAGCATCGATCTTGTCAAGGGTCCATAGTTCATGAAAGCATCGACATTTGTCTTTGGTGCTGGCATTGGAATACTCTTGGTACATATAACAAAATACTATTGGCAGGATATCAAACAAGGATATCGTGCATTTAAAGCTCGGCGTCGTAACAGAATGAGAGGTAAACGTGGTTGTTGTGATAAAGACACCCCGCCGCCGCCTTGGTCGTGGTCGGGACCCCCTTGGGAAACGGGCCATGGAATGCCTCAATTCCCCTTCGGTGGTGAGCCTCACGGTCATCGCGACCGCCATGATCATCATCGGTGTGCCGCATGCGGCGGTCACCACCCTCGCCGGGGATGGCATCAGGGCTATGAACACCGTGGCCATGAGCACCAGCACCAACACCCGCACCCCCCTCATGGTCCTCGGGGTCCATTCGGAGAGCCTCTGTTTGATGCTTTCTTTGGCCCCCCTCCCCAAGGCCCTCCACCCGTATTTGAGGCTCACATGTCTCCATTCGGACCTATTGGAGCCTTGTTCGGTTTTGATGAGCCCAACCCCAACTTCCGTCGTGGCCGTCATGATAGGGGCCCGGAGAGTGGCAGGTATGGTGACTCGCGGTCGCACTCGAGGTCACACTCGAGAACTCGTCGATCTAAGAATCACGAAGGCCGTCGTCACTGGCGTTGGCCCTCGCAGCCTTCCCAGCCCTCGCAACCGTCTCAGCCCTCGCAGCCTTCGCAGCCTTCGCAGCCTTCGCAACCTTCGCAACCTTCGCGACCTTCGCAACCTTCGCAACCTCCGAACCCCCCGCAACCCCCGAACCCACCACAGCCTCCTAACCCGCCGATGCCTCCTTCCGAGGAGTCTCCATTCGCCTCACTGCTACTTGGACTCGCGGTTGGCGCCGGTATCGCCGGTATGGGTGCTCACTTCTGGGAGGACATTCGGGTAGGTGTTGCCGCTGCAAAGCGGAATTACGAAGCCCGGCAGTCGCGTCGCAACGGAGAAGATTACGACTTCAGTGATTTCTCCAGAGAGTCGAGCCAGGAACCTGCGGATCCTGAAGAGGACGAGAAAGAGAGACAAACACCTGAAAAGAAACAGGAACGGAGACGGACCCCAGAAAAGAATCAGGAGATGATGGATCTGGATCAAGATCTAGAACTAGAATTCGAGCCAGAGAAACAAAACGAAAAGGCTCGACTTAGTTCGGTTCAACTGGATGCCTCTAAGGAACCCAGCTCTACTCCAGAAGTTCAGGCTCCACAAGAACCTGATGCGCACACATCTTCTGACGCGCACACATCCCCTGACGTTCACCCACCTTCGGACATTGCTCCCGATCTAGTGGAAATCGCCCCTCTTGGGTGCATGATGCCGCTTCCCTCGAATCCAACGCCTCCAGAAATTGTACGACCGGATTCTCCTCGCTCTGGATTCCCTGACGGACCTGCTTCATCACCTTCTGTCTCATCGCCTTCTCCTTCATCAACCCCCGCACTATCGCCTCCTGCTACAACCTTCCCTCGTTTGTCGCCTTCTGGAGACACCGAGAGTTCTGACTGTGTGACTGCGAATGTTCTCGCCCACACTGTCACCATAGAAGAAGTCGACAGCGATTCAAGCGACAACGCATTGTCCAGTGACAGTTGGACGGATCTTGGCAAGGACAGCTTGTAATCTCTTTTTTTTTAGTTAGTTTTTTTTTAGTTAGTTTTTTTAGATAGTTTTTCTTCGCATAAATCTCATTCATTAAGATTGACTTCGCCACGCTCTTCCAAAAGGCACATGACCCTAACCGCTTAAATCTTAACCCCGTGTTTCATCTGCTGATCAATGGGCCATTTGGGAGGGGCGGCGTCCTTTCAAAGGCAGGAATAAGCTGTGCTTGGCAAGGGGAGAGGACAATGCTAAAAAAGCTGGTTCCCCGCGCTCGATTAGTTTTCCATCTGTCTTTATAACACACCAGCACACAACTTAATTGCAATTGTTAACAATGCTGTGGTATCCATTCATTATGGGCCTTGGCCTTGGAATTGGTGCAACAGCGTTCGTAGCAGCGAATTGGGAGGACATTGTTGTTGGGTTTGAAGCCATGAAAGAAAACCATCAGAACAGGAGACGTCGGGGCCCAATGCAAATGGAAGAGTCCAATGGCAATGATTCGACCAATAAGAGCTATAATTTCCTTGCTGGAGGACTTGATATTGATAGCTCCGACGAGTCCGAGTCTGACGACGAGCAAGGTGGCAGTGGCAAAAGCACCGCTGTGCGCGATGCGTCTTCAGTACGACAACGTAATGGAAACTCGCGACCTTCTGATAGTGAATTGCTGCTATTCGAGATGCCGTCGACGGCCAATTCCTCGTCGGGATCATCTGCCATGTTTTTGCGCCCAATTGATAAGCCTAAAGCCAAGTCTTCGCCTGAATCGCAGCCTGAAGCTGGTCAGTACTGCTCTGAGCGCTCTGTGACTCCATTGCCAGGTCCATCACAGCCAAGCAAACAGAACTCTACGAAATCTTCTTCTCGAAATGCTGTCGAGGACTCGGGCACCGAAGCTTTACTTTCTACCGACGATTGGACTGACACAGGCAAAGACGTCTGGTCGTCGTGAATTTCTTGTTTGTTTTCTAGTCTTGCATAAATAAATAAAGTTATACCACATTTATTATTTCTTGTAGTAGAGCTTGTTGATGAGTGGGTTGTGTTTCCGAAGATCCTTGTTCTTGCTGCGATTGTACTCAACATAAGCCATATCCTCACCACCAGCAAGTGATGCGAGCGAGCCCTTAACACGCTTAGCCCGTGACTTGCCTCCAATGGTCGATGCAGCGTCGTCACCAATCTCAATTCCAGCAGCCTCCTCGTTCTGAAGTAGAATAAGCTGGAGAAGCTGCTTACGCTCGTCCAAAGTCGAATAGGCGAGGTTAGGCAGGTTCTCAATGCCGTGCAAATGGGTAATGACTTTGAATGTATAGCCCTGATCAACCAAGAACGCCTGGCGCTTTGTCGAATAGAGCATTTCTTGTGTATCCTTGGAAACAAGCGAGTAGAAGAAGGCGTTGAAACCCTCATCATTACGGCGCTTGGCACGCAGAATACGTCCAAGACGCTGTGCCTCTTGTCTTCGCGAACCAAAGTGGCTTGAAATTTGGATCAAACAAGTGGCTTCAGGCAAATCAATGGAGGTATCACCCACCTTCGACAAGAATATCGTATTGACAGCATCATTATATTGGAAATTTTTCAAAATCTGCATGCGTTCTTGCTGAGGAGTCTCACCGTAAATGAATGGCTTTCCAAGCTTCAGGGCATACGCCTTGAGCGCATACACGTTATCACTGAACACAATGATCTTGTCGCCTCTGCGTTCGTGATACTCACACAGGAACTGGCAGGCCTGGAACTTTGTCGGGTTCATAATCGGAAGAAGCGCCTTGCGAACACGATCAGCCGCGAGATACTCTTGATAGAACTCTCCCGTCATGTGGCACCACACTTCAGCACACTGGACTTTGGCAATGTGGCCCTTTTGGGCCAAATCCATCCAATTGGCCTCGTATAGCTTGGGGCCAATCAGGAAATTGAGATCGTCAATCTTGTCGTCCTCGCGCACCAGCGTAGCAGTAAGCCCGAGCTTGGTATGAGCAGCAATAGTCGTCACGACACGACGGAACATGGCAGCAGGCACAACGTGCACTTCATCCAAAATAATGAAACCCCATTCTCGGGACGTCAAAAAGTCCATCATTTTCTGAGCGTCATGCGAACGATTACCTGTGTTGGCAACCATCGTGTACGTGGACACAACAATACCGGCATCTCCACTGAACTTTTCTTTGCTATCAGATGTAAACACCGAGATCTCCTCGGGTTGGATTGTGGACCATTGCAAAAACTGTTGGCGCCATTGCATTACTGATACTGACGATGTGCACAAGACAATGCACGACTTGCGAATCGTGCATGCGGCGGTAATACCTACTAAAGTCTTTCCGGCGCCACATGGCAAAACAATGATGCCAGAGCGAGCACGACCGTTACCGAACATCTTCGACAAACTGCGCTCTTGATATGGACGGATCTGAGTTGAGGGCTTCAGGTCTATCGGCAGGTCAGGATTTCTATTATCGTTTCTGAAGTCGTACTCTTCCAGCACAGGATAATCGATATTCTGGCATCGCTTCTTGACTGTTTCCACACTTTCAGGACCGATCTGGAATGCGTGGACGTCTTCATTGTCATCTCCGTTTTGTTCCAAGTCAATCAGAATATTCACCTCGTTCTGAGTCTCAGCATCATTGGGACCCTGAGGCGCCTTTTCGCCTTGCTCCTGCTCCTGCCTTGACTCCTGTTCTCTAGTCTGAGGCTGCTCCTGCAAGGGCCGCGTGCCGGGGATGCGGAGGTCGCCCAACAACGGCTTAGCTTGCGGCTCCACCTCCGTCACACGGAGCGGGGCAATTTCTGGATCTCTCAAAAGCATCTGTAGGATATCTGGGTGGCCACTTTCCACAAAGTACTGATTGTGTTTCAACACAAGCTTCACTTTACCATACGAGGATGTGCATGCATGGATGAATGCCATTGTGCTTCGCGGAACGGGCACCTTGGACAGTCTATTGAGTACCCCAATGATATCTTCAGTCTCCAGGCCTACAGAAACAGCGGCGTACAACGAATAAGCAGTGATGCGATACTCGTGAACATATGTAGGACGACTCACAGGCTCAGCAATTGTAATTAAAAAGTCTTGAGCTTGTTCTGCCAGTGGAGAAAAGAACTCCAAAATGATACGGCCGCTCTCTGGATCAATCCACAGGGGCCTGTTTGCATGATCTGGTTTGAGTGTGAGGAAACTGAAGTCGTTCTTCGCAAAGATAGATGCAGTCGCATCAGTACTATTCGCATTACCTCCTTGTGTGAGTTTCAATGACGGAACGGGATCAATTGGTGCTCGAGAGTCTGGTTTGGTTGAGTTTGCCACATTGAGTCGCAGTCGAACGGCCGGCCGTGACGCTTCCTCGTGAGCTTCAACTTCCTCCTCAGACAGAGAATCAAAGTCTGACTCCGAATCAAACTCCTCCTCGTTGAAGGCAACACGCTCGGCACGGCTTCGTTTCATTTGCGAGACTCAACTAGACTGACTCCAGGTCAGTAACTAAACAGAGTCTGTTGCACTGCTCGTCCTTTCTTTATGGCTGGGAAGTTGATCTGCTAAGTCAAGTTATTAATGCGTCTAGGTCATAGTTTACATTATGCTAAAATACAGGATATTTCAAAATAGTCGCGCGACGACGACAAGAAGCTCAAGATTCGTCCATTGTGGCCGTGACACCTGTATTAGAAGGACCACTGTAACGTGTGAACGTTCTGTTGACTGGTCCGATATCTGCGAGATCACTGCTATAGAATTGCTCTGCAGATCGTCTGTCGGCAAAGTCAACAATCACCACGTCAGGGCCCTGGCGTTCAAGGGCATTGTAATTCGAGGATGCGAGATGACCGCGTAAAACCTCCTCCTTATCAGCTGGCACGCCTCTAATTAGCACTGCCTTGGGCCGGAGGTCGAGAGATGCTTGTGCGATCGCGGCACGGCCACCACCTCTGCCACCTCTGAATGCTCCTCGTGGGCCACCACGCGAATATGGAGAGAAACCACGTCCTCTGTAGCCGCCACGGAATCCACCGCGTCCTGCTGATGGCTGAGGGAGTCCTAAGCCAGTTGCCTCGTTCTGAAGCTCGAGAAGCCGGGTCTTAAGCTGCTCTGTACGCTGAGATTGAGCGTCAAGCGTCTCCTGAGATGCATTGGCTTGCAACAAAGCCTGACGTTCCTGCAACAATCCCGCCTGAGCGTTGAGAACTTCTCTGATCTTGATTGTGATTTCTTTTCGCTTTGCCTCTTTCTCTGCAATCTGTTGCTGCTTGATTAGGAGCATGCGCTTGGCACTTTCAACATCGACCACGGGCTGGGGCTCGTTATCCATCTTCTTGCGCCAGTAGACCTTGACGAAACGGTTGTCAAAGATGGGATCAGGGCTCGAATGGGCTGCAGAAGCTTGATCGTGAGCTTCGAACTCGATCTCAGCCAAGTGCTGATTGTGGTCGATCTTGACCGCCTTGAGATTTCCGAACTTTCCAAAGAATGAGCGCACACTATCCTCGTTAAGCTTGTCGTCGGGAATCTTCTCGACTATAAGACTGCGATTAGCCATGCTGAGCTCGTTCTGAATGCTGGACATGGATGAGTATTTCCTTTGCCCGTTGTTCTGGCCATACTGGTTGTTGCCGTACTGGTTATTACCGTATTGGTTTTGTCGGAATCCACCACGGCCACCTCTGTTGCCTCCACGGAAGTTACCGCGCGAATTGTTGTTATATCCATTACCACCATGAGGAGGGAAGCCACCCATGTCGAACGGTGGCATCCCTTGAGGGTTGAAATTTTGGGGGTTAAATCCTTGAGGAGGGAATCCCGGGAAGGGAGGCATCCCCTGTTGAGGTGGCTGTTGGCGACGGAAGTTTTGTCTGAACTCTGCCTGACCTCCCTGTGCCTCAACCATTGGTGGGCCCTGAGGAGGGTACCCGGGTGCTTGCTGTGATGCATGCTGTTGGGCAGAGTCACCAGTGTGAATTCGCTCTATCTCGGCGAGGCATGCATCGACAAAATCGCCAGTTGAGTCAAACAAGAACTCTTGCAGGTCAGATGTGAGCCTTTCTTTCAGCTCTTCTCGTGAGCCACCAGGCTCAAGTAAACTTATAACGTAGTTCGCCAGATCCTCGGCACCAAGTTCTGTGCCCACGAGGTTCTGTACGAGCCACGGATGAAGCGCCTTCAAGATCTCAGCTTCAACCATTTTGGTGATACGCGACTTGCTTGGTGGTGTCTGAAAATCTACTAGAGCCAGCTGATGTAATATTATATATGTGGGTGGATCAAAGCCCAAGCTTAGTGCAAGCTCACCGTGCAAGCTCACAGTGTGTTGAGAGTAGCAAATGGCGCTGGCACAGTTATAATGCAAATCTATATAGGTTTAGCTCAAAACGGAAACATTAGGGGACAGGAAGAAAAAATATACCGTGTCAAGTACAAATAATTAAAATCAAAAGTGTTCGTCACTGCATTGAGCGACCCGACCACTCATGCTCCCATTCATGCTCAGAGTCTGAGCTGGAAGACGAGCTATCATCATCAGATGCTCCTGCTTGCATCATGTTGCTCATATTTTGGTACTCCATCCGCTGCAACTGAGCCAATTGCTCATACTCGAGTTGCTCTATCTTATTGCGGTCCTGAGTTTCGGCAAGGTTGTCACTACCAGAGCTGGAGCTCTGGCTGGATTCAGGCACATGGGGTGACGACGCCCCGAGAGTTTGAGGAGTCGTGCCATTCTTTTGAGCCATAATCTGCTGTTGGTAGCCCTGGTTGATCAAGTTCAGGTATGCATACATAAAGTTCGACAACAGAACCTGCTGGTGCAATGGCCTGCGAGGGTTGGCGAGTTTCATGTGCGACAGTCGATAAATAGCCCGCTCAATGTGAAGAGGGAATCGATGGTACATCATGATATAGGACCGATCAGAGATTTGGTGCGCAGGAATGTCATAAGGAAGCTTGATTGCTGGTGAGCCGTTAGTTTCCTCTTGGCGTGAAACAGCACCACTGGTTTCGTACGACTGCTCAGCATGCTCGCCATTAGATTTGATCGACCATACAGAGTCGCGACTTTCCTCACGAGAATGGCCCTCACGAGAGGGTCCGTCGCGGTGATTGTCCGAGTCTGACGAAATGTTCGATGTTCGCGACACATTGCGTGAATGCCCGCGTTTGCTAATCCCGTGAGTCTTCTTCTTTTTAAGACGCTCACGTTCGCGCTCGCGCTCCTTTTCACGCTCTTTTTCACGCTCTCTTTCTCGCTCCTTCTCGCGCTCGCGCTCTTGTTCAAGATGCCGTTCGCGTTCACGCTCCCGTTGCTTTGCAGCCCGGGCTTCATGCTCGCGATCTTTATCTCGTTTGCTCCGATCTTTGTCCTTTTCTTTATCTTTGTCTTTGTCCTTCTTGGATTTGAAGAAGCTCGTGAACCCACCGCCAAGTGATTCTTTCTGACTGTGGGGAGAGCTACTCGAGTCGATCCAGCGCCAGCGCTTTTCCGACTTGTCTTCGTGTCCATGTTTCTTGGACTTGTCTCTATTTTTGCTGTCAATGTCGAGAGGCTGAGTAGTAATGTCGACACGGAAAGGCGCCTGTCTCTGCTCAGATTCTCTTTGTTCAGCTTCTCGCTGTTCGGCATGCCGCTGCTGGGCTTGCCGCATCTCTAACTGTCTCTGCTCGGCTTCTGCCTGGGCTTGGGCCTGGGCTAGAGCGAACGATTGTGATTGCACTGGTGTCTGGGGGTCATGGCTCCACTTTGTCCATTCCTGTTCGTGTCCGCGCTCTCGCTCGGAACTTACAGATTCTGGTTCTGGTTCTGGTGTCGGCTCCCGAACACGTTCAAAGTCCGGTGTTGGTTCCGGTTCTGGAGTGCGAGGACGCGATGATTCAATCGGATGCGACGAGGTCGAAGGATCACTGATGGAAGCTCCGAATCTCGTCTCGGCCCGCGAGGGTTTTTCGGCTACCGAGGGCCCGACCTTATTTGGTCGATACCGCCGGTATCCAAGCAACTCAGACGCACCGGGTGATGGTGCCGCGGTTGACGGTGAGGGGGGCTGGTCAGAAGTCGCCGACGCAGATGCAAGTGCAGCACTTGATGTACTGATCCTCAGACCGCTCAACGGAGTAAGTTCAGGGTCTGTGGCTATTATCGTATTGGTAGCAGGGGCCGAAGACACGCTGGTGACACTTGAGGCATCGCTATCGAAGGCTCCCGATGGCGACGTATCACGGAGAGCAGCACGGGACCGTCGCGGCCGCGGTCGTCGCGTCGAATGTGACGATCTCCGCAAGCTTGTGGCTCCGCCCGTAAGCTGGCGTTCGGGCTGTGGTATTGGTCTATCATCGTCGACAGGCGTAGTAGCCAACGACTCAAGTTCTCCGAGCTGCTGGAGCTGTTCACTGAGCTCAAGAATGGAGCGTCGCTTGTCAACGTCGGTGCCTTGGCTGCTGCGTCGTCGTTTATCCAGGAGCTCCGACGCATCTACATATTGATCCTGGTCACTAACGACGCGACTAAGTCGGCTTGAGGGCGGCGGAGACTTGGAAGGATCGGCCTGGGCCTGTTTCTTGTCACTAATTTCCGACAGTTTCTCCTGAACAAATGACCTCCACTCATTTGGAGCGAGTTCTGGATGAACATGAGCGGGAACCCATAGTAGTTTATCAATATTCGCCGACGATGACGGCGACGACGTTGTGTCTGCTTGGGGAGTGTCCCAGTTCTCGTTATTGGGTTTTTGTGTAGGAGACAGTGGCACCGAGTCCTCGCCGACGTCATATAGTTGTGATTTCCGATGGGTAGTACCCCGAGTCGGACTCTTTGACGGGCTGGTGCTATTGTTAAAGTTCCCGTTGGCACTAAGGCCGCTCGTGCCGAGACTTGATCGCCGGCGATATCGCGGGCTGGGCGGGCTTCCTGGTCTTGTAAATCCTGACGGACTAGGCGGGCTTCGTGGTGGCTGGCCATCTGAACCCGGTGGTCCACCAGGCGAAGTTTGTCCAGGTAACGGGCCCGGAAGATCCGGATCCAACGGCGACAATGTGGCACCTATGCTCAACCGTTTAAGGGCTTTGAGATTTGACATCTCCTGCTGAACTAGAGCAGACGCCTCGCTGGGCGCTGCCCGCGTGCCCGAGGGCCATGGCTGCTCGGCCATTTCAGGGAGCTTCTCGGTGTGGGTGTTTGTTTAATTAAAATCAACCACCAAAAAGAGTGCCCTAATATGTACAGGAGAAGCGGCCACTGGGGCTGGGCTTAAAGACTGGCTAGGACTTTGCGGTAAAGCTGGCTTTCGCACGATGCTTCCCTAGTATTGATTCTCCCCACCAATTTTTGAAATGGTTCGAGATATTCGCCAGCAAATTCTCCTTCCACACCGAGTTATAATGGGAGGGTTTGTTTCTCGTGTCCTATCGCCTATTCCAACAGGCTCTCGCTCTACGTGGGTTTTTTTTTAATTGGGTAATCACGCGTCGGGAGCACCCACTTCGCCATCTCGATCCTACGCGTTGGTTTTGGCACATTGTATGCACACTTTCATAATGAAATAGTATATGGATATCTACGCTTAAATCTCGGTATACCCCCAGTAATGCGACTAGAGATCGGCATCGGGCTTTAGTTACAGTTCTACATGTTCATAGTGGTTTATACTTCTTGATTGTTATCGAGCTTTGATGGGCGATGATAAGCGTCGAATTCACCTCGTGGCCCGCCAAAAGTTTCAATTTTTGCTGGCTTAGCGCGTTTTTCAAGGGGGTCGATGGCGACTTGACATGCTTCAGAGGGCCGTCCAGGCGTTCAAACAGGTGCAGGCTTGGATGTCATGTCCCTTGCCCTAAATGAGTTAGGACCTTAATTAGGAAATAGTGTAACCTGCGGCTAATTAGACAGGAGGTCGAGCATCACCTCTGCTTGTTTGGTCTGTTTGATAGTTTATTTGACTGAATAAATTGCTTTAGATGGTGTCTATTATGACGAATGTTCTTACGCCTGTGTAGTTTCTTGTGGTGCTGCTTGTTCAGCTGCTTGTGGTGCTGCTTGTTCGGCTGCTTGTGGTGCTGCTTGTTCGGCTGCTTGTGGTGGCGCACTAGAGGGTCCCTCTTCTACTAGTTTTGGTGATTTCTGTTCAGATGCAGCACCAAGCTTCCGACTAGGTAAAACTGCTTCAAATGCTAGTTTCCAGTCGTGCACTTCCAACCATTTCAGAATAAGATCAAACACGTGATTCGTGGTGAGCACGCGGCGGCCGCTGAGTTTGATATGCTCGTCAATAGGCAGACGGGCAGTAGGAATTCCCAGTTCCTGGGCCTTGGATTGACATAGATTTTTGTAACGGCCTTTGTCGACAATGCCTCCAATAATATAAGTGTGATTTTCGCTCAATTTTTCAAGAATAGTGTCGGAGTCACTACTAAGATAGATCATCGAGCCATCCGTCTTGGGTTCAAATGGAGCATCAGTCACATCGATATTTGTCCAGTTGGCACCACTCATAGTATCTTCAAACCGTTCTTTCAAAGCTCCCTTGACGGAATTGACATGAAGATTCACCTGTTTCATTGCTCGACGATTGCGGGAATAGCATAGCTCGATTTGGCGTGATAACGATACAAGCTCACCGTCTTTCATGTAGTCTACAAAGTCACAATCAAGAATCACATCCATATCGACTTTTTGGGATCCCTTGGGGTTTTTAGGCAGGCGAGTTTGGCCTGTAGCGGCTCTATTAAGTCTCTGACGTTGGCGATCTTCTTTTCTCTTCTCTCGCCGAGACTCTATCCATTCCGCCCGGCCCTCGGCAAATCGCTTCTTCTTCAACTCTCGCTTGAATGCACTTTTCGACATGCCCTCAGGCACTTCAAGAGAGCCATTGATGAGCCGTTTTTTGGGCGTTTCCTGCTCGCTCATTGTCCTGCTTTTCACACTCAGCTAAAATTTCACTACTGCTTAATGTCCCAGCTCATAGTTGGAGGGAAGCCTGGGGATAATGTTACGTGAACAAATGCCAGGCTGAGCCTATGGAAAGTTATGATCACGAGCTCTTCTCTCCTGGCCTTTTAGGCGGAATTCGTAATTTTACCTTGCGAGGCAGGATTGATGTCAGCGTTGCTAGTTTGTCGTGTTTAAAATACGGCGTATCCAAATTTAATTGCAAGCCTGCGGTAGATTTTTCATAACTCTCGATCACAATCATCGTTACAGTCACAATCACAATCAACTGACCCCCGGCTACCTTTGTCTAATTGCTCAATAATCTGTGTTGCTTTACCTTTTGGGAATCTATTGGAAAGCTCCAGGTTTGGGACCCCTTCGACAGGGATCAAAAGCCTTAATTAATTAATCACGCTTGTTCCTTACAGCTTCACGCAGCAAAATAACTACAATGCAAGATAACTCTAGTAGAGCTGCCCTTTAACAAGTGCTAACAATTATTGCGAAAATTGTCTGCAATATTACCCTTCTTCATTCTGTTCAACAGGGCTAGGATGACCTCTTTACCTTTCATTCATAGCTGCGATCCCACTTACACCATCCCTCCAGATTATTCCCCACCGTTGACAGTACACCTGCATGGCCTCGACTAAGCTGAGCGTCGAATAGGTAAGGATTGCGTTCTTTCCAGCTCCATTTCGTCAAATAGGCACCGTCCTCCCCCCATCTTTCTATCTTCTTACTCTGTACAAGCCCAATTCGTCCAATGTCGAGGATTCTTCGCTCACGAACCGCTGCCCAAACCTTTGAGCAACCAGCCAAGCGCACCAAGACCCAGGATGCACCTGCTGCGTCGCCCAAGGCGGCAAAAAAGCTCCAAGTTGGCGACGCAATCCCTAATGTAGAGCTCCCTGATCAAGATGGCAACGATGTGAAACTTGGCGACATCAAGGGACTGCTTGTACTATTTGCTTACCCCAGGGCTAGCACCCCAGGCTGCACGAGGCAAACACGTGGGTTCGGCTCAGATTACGCTGAGTTCGAAAGACACGGCGCCAAAGTGTTTGGAATCTCGGCCGATTCCGAAAAGGCCCAGACGACGTTCAAAACCAAATTAGAACTGCCGTTCAACCTGCTCAGTGACCCCAAGTACGAGCTCCTCGGTCCTTTGGGCGCAAAGAAACACCCCAAGGGTGTGGTGCGTAGCCATTGGGTGTTTAACGATGGCGAATTGGTGTTTGCTGAGAATGGTGTGAAACCCGATACTAGTCCTGAGCGTACCTTGAAGGCAGTCGTCGAACAGGTTGGCACCAAGTCGAACGGTGCATCCAAGAAAGCTGAGCCTGTTGAAGCTGAGGAGCCTACTGAGAAGGCTGAAGAGCCTGAGCAAGAACCTGAGGAAGAAGGAAAAGAGGAAGCTAAAGATGAGCCTAAGGAGGAGACCAAGGAGGAACCTAAGGAGGAAGCTAAAGAGGAAGAAGTAACCAAAGAAGAAGAGGGGCCCAAGGAGGCCACCAAAGAAGAGCCTGCTGAAGAAGCTAAAGAGTCTGATGCCAAACCAGCAGAAACAAACACTGAAGAGCTCGCTATTGAAGACGAAAAGCCCGAGGCTGCAGCCGACGCTTCTGAGCCCAAAACAGACGCCGAATAGACCATCCTAAATTAAAATACACTGCTATGTACGCCTGTAAATCATATACAATCATACACATATATTCTTAGCCATACCAGAAGTTACATACGTTCCATTTGCATTGCCCTTGATGCATTGTCCCATCATCGTCACCTTGTCAGATACCACTCACTCTGCCCCTCTCAAACATGGTAGTGACTCGCGAGGATGTGTTGGAGCTCATGGCAAGGCGAGATGATATGGAAGCCGAGTCTAATAATATTAGAAACGAGCTCAATCAACTAGGAGTTGGAACTCAAGGAAGCCTTGTGACTGCAGACGGATTCCCTCGCGATGATCTCGATATCCCAGCTGTGCGCGAGCTGCGGGTGCGATTAATCAGGCTCGACAATGATATACGGGCTATTCTAGAAGAAATTAGGGTCGGCTTGAACACGGTGTTGAACTCTGGCCAGAATGGAAACCAGCTTCGCAATGGTCAAATGAATGGAACAAGTCGCCATGTCCTCGAGCCATTCTGTATCGTCAACAGTGTTGAGCCCAACTCGCCAGCTAGTGAAGCTGGTCTGGCATTAGGGGACAAGATTGTAGAGTTCGGAGGCATCACAATTCGAAATCATAATGGTCTCAGGGCAATTTCTGATGTCGTGGAACCATTGCGGCCTATAAGTGTCCATGTGCTACGAGACTTGCGGACGGTGGAGCTCACATTAACTCCACGTAGTGGTTGGGGAGGAAGAGGGTTGCTGGGCTGTCATATTCTGCCACTACCCACCGTGTAAAGTGGATGCAAAGTGAATAACATCTCTTGGAGCTGGCTTGTACTGCTCCTCTTCAAGTAGTTCCCAATCTGTATCATTGACAAGCACCAGGATGCCGGGCCGTACGAGTCCGTCCTGAAGGAACAGTGCTTCATCACCATTAATTTGCTCCTTTAAATTGTTTATGAGCCATAGTAAAGTTTCACCTTCTGGTACATCAACCTGGATAGACTTGCGACCATCGAACAAACTATCCAGTCCTCCTGAAAAGTCTACCTGCACCATATTTAAGTGTCATATGACGAAGCATTGATTGGAGGTCCTTTTTATCATTGTCCGTTTCTAGATCTCTGCATAGTGAATCAAAATCTTGTATTGATAAATGACTATTCAATCAAAAAAGAATTGCTAACTCTAAAAAGGTCCGGCGGCTATGTTTCTATCCCCTAAATTTTGGATGTCTCTATGGCAGCGATAGGCACCCTGAATTTACCTAATCGCTTCGAGATCCCTAGCCTTTTCTCCACGATGAAACTTCAGGCATTCGCAGCTCTTGCCGCTTTTGCGGGCCTCTCCAGTGCTCAAAACCTCGCAGTCGACTATGACCTCGTCCAGACTGGTGCTGGTGATGTGTATGGTATCGAGAACGAGGTCACCACTGACGTGAACCTCAAGGTTGCCAACAGCGAGCCAGTAACTGCTCACATCTCAGAGGTCGTGGCCGTATTCTCAGTTGAGGGCAAGAAGAATCGCATTAAGCCTTACCTGAACCTGAGCATTCCTGTATCCGAGCAGGTGGACAATGCGCAGATTGTCATGTTTGATGTGCACCCTGTGTACTCCCTTCCTACCAAGACTTACTTGTTGCAGTACGCTGTGAAGGGAACCATTGGCGAGGGTGATGAAGCCGAGGAGTTTGAGGTGGTTTCTGAGAAGCGGTTGTCTGTTCGGGTTGTTGACCCTGACTATTCATTAGGCAGCCCGAAGTTTTTGGCGAGTGTGGTGATTGTGCTTGCCACCCTGGCCTTGACGGTTTGGCTGGCTCTATGGCTCGCGAACCCGGGCTTCTTTGAGTCCATCCTTCCTCAGGCACTCCACAAGTACCTTCCTGCGTCGACATTGACGCAGCAGCAGCGCAGAAAGAAGATCTAATTAACGTGTAGCTGATGATGTCGAAGTAATCCTTAAAACAAAAAAAAGTTGTCGGTTGAGTTTATGTACAGGGGGTGAGATAGTTACCAGCTAGTGCATACCTAAAATAGCTAAGATTGTCGCGTTTACTGCGACTCAACAATCTTGGCAATATCTCCGAGCCAAGAGATGTACTCCTGGTTCTCACGGAACGAAGAGTACTGAGCAATGAACAGGGCGAGGCCACCGTCGATGTTGCGGCTCTCAAGGAACTCCTGCACGGCACCCTGAACGCTGGGGTCGAGCACATTGAAGGGAGGGCCCTGGTAGACCATGCGACGCTTGTAGTCACCCTCGGCGGTCTCATCACGAGCAAGCTCACCAGACTCGTAGGGAGTAATGCTCTCAACCAACACAAGGTCGTCCTGAACAACGGCCTCGATGGACAAAGCACCAGCAGGCTTCTCGACCACGACATTGAGACGTATAGGGGTCTCAAAGTCAGACTCGTCCTCAAGCTCACCGTTCTCCTCCTGTTTGGCGGCAGCACCCCCAGCATGCTCGTCACCATCAACGTCATCAAGCAATGAGTCGGAGTTGATCACATCGGAGATGCTGAAGTAGACACGCACGGTCTCGTTGCCCTGCTGGCGAACCAGCTGGACCTCCTCAGCACCAGCAGTCTCAATGAGCTTGAAACCAGCACGCTCAGCGAAGGAATGGAAGCGGGAAAGCTCCTCAGCCTCATCCTCGAGGGACTCCTTCTCAATCTTCTGTTCAGAACGCAGAGCAGCGACAAGCTCAGCGTCAGCAGAGCCAATGCCTGAAGAGTTTCTTGCCAAAGGCGAAATGCTGAAAGATCTCGTCAAAGGCAAAGAGGCAGGACGAAGGGCAGTCCGGCTGACCGAGTAGGAGGCAGCACGCGCCACTGTGGCGAGCTTTGAACGAAGCATCATTGTGTGAGTATGTGTGAGAATGAGCTGACCTGAGCTTGTGACCTGAGAGCCTCTTACAATTCCTAGAGCTCTAGTACGCCAATTTTTTCACCGACGATGACGAAGCCGACAGAGACCATGTGATCGTGGAAAGTTGATGTCGAACTGCAAGTCAAATGGAGCGACAAATTAAACCAAGAATTGAGAATTAAATACTAAATAAAAGTCGGCTTTCGTACCTCAGGACCTCGATAATGTTGAAACTATTGTATCTATTAAACATTTTACTTGAGTTGACGTTACACGACCACTTGAGCACGATCCTGAAATGGGTTACAAGAAAGAGTTAATAGTGAACTGGAAGGAACTTGAACTTGAAAACTCTCTAACTACTAACTTAGTGCAAACATTGTGACGCGCTAAACCAAAGATTTTGTTCTTTTAGCTATATTTTCAAAGTTGCTTTTCTACGTTTTTGTCAAGATCCTTTCAAAATCCTCTGAATGAACGCGCAAAAGGTAGCAAGAAATGCCTGTTAAATCAATACTACATAAACGCAGGGTCGAAATCGAAACTTGCATCAATCTCAAAAATCCTGTCAAAAGAAACGAGATCACCTCGCCCTGTAATTGTTCTCCACATGCATAGAAATTTGAATGCATGCTTTATTTAACATTGTCAGGTATGCAACGCGCATCGCGCGTTCTTTTTTTACCATCTACATTCTTGGATACCCCGCCATGCCTAGGCATGCTTAAAAGACGTGCGCTGCACAGATGACATTAGCATCGCAGCCAGTTGGAGCCTTTTAGGCCATTTTAGGGGGTGCGCGTTTGCTGACTCTTTTATGTGCTCAGCTCCTTTAGGATATGATCGACTGGGCCTTAGCTCGAAGCGTAAGCTTTCTGGGAGTGACAAGTGAGGAAGGTGAGGTAAGGGGACTAGGCTTGAGAATGTAAACAAAAACAACACCAGAAATTCTCAGTCAGGCACACACACCAGCCATAAACCATCCTCACGCATTCCCATCCCAAGCCTAAACCAGAAAAGCGCCTACACTCTCACCCTCCTTTCTCTTCCACCGACCTGTTGCCTGGCATCGCTAGTATCTCGTCTGGATTCAACATCCCAGAAATAAAAAATCCACTTGAGCAAAATAAAAGTCGGCATCCTCTCGGTTTTCGCCGCAAAAAACTACCAGTGAGAATGGATAGGGATGCTCAGGCCCAGACTCAGGTCAAGGCTTTAGGCCGCGCAAACCGAGTCCCTGTGGACGAGAACACCGACGTTTACGTCCAGAAACAAGCCGTGGTTAATGAACCAACTCATACCAGTGCTGCCGCCAATGGTGCAAAGATTGCCAAGCGAGTCGCTCTACAAACCGTCACCAATACGGCTCAGGGCATATATCGCCAATACTCCAAGATCGGAAAGGCTGCTCAACAGCAACAGCAGCATGCAGAGAAACATGCCGTAGTTTCTGAGAGCCATGTTGACGGTCCGCGCAAGGCCGAGATTGTCGGCCATCGCTCGAAGGAGAATCCTGCAGCAGAGTCGACGGCTGACCTTGTAGACCCCCACTCGTCGGCAGCTGGCTTTGACGACGATGTTAACATCGAATCCGACGATACTATTGAAGAAAGTATCGGATCTATGGACCTTGACTACTCCTCTATGGAACAACAGATCATAATCGACGACGACGAAGATGTCGAGGATGCAGACAGTTCCGACTCTGAAGTTCCCATGCACAGCTCTCCAGATAGCTGGGGCAAACTGGCTAAATCGCCGCGCCTAGAGTATACGACCGAGATGCGCCTTGCCAGCGGCATGCGCAAGCTCCACCTCCGCGAATTACTGCGCATGCCCAGTTCACGGACAAACCCCCACGCGTTATTCCCTGTAGACGATACCGAGAGCCAAATCTCCCTCGCCGAAGCTGCTGAGGAGGTCGCGGCCACCCCGGGCATCCTCGACGACAAGGACGAGGACTGGTTCGATGTCGGTATGGTGTGCGAGTACGGCACCGAAATCTTTTCCCACATGCGCAAGCGCGAGCTCGCGCTCCTGCCCAACCCTAATTATATGGACTCGCAACGCGAGATCACATGGCAGCTCCGCAGTGTGCTTGTGGACTGGCTGGTCCAGATACATCACCGGTTTAACCTGCTCCCAGAGACGCTGTTCCTCACCATTAACTACATTGACCGCTTCATGAGCGTTAAGCATGTGTCGTTGTCCAAGTTCCAGCTCGTAGGCGCTGTTGCACTGTTCCTTGCCGCTAAATACGAGGAAATTAACTACCTCTCTGTGCAGGAAGTCACTGCCATGGTTGAGAACCAATACAGTGCCGCAGAGATCACCAAGGCCGAGCGGTACATGGTCGATCTGCTCGAGTTCAACTTAGGATACCCCGGCCCCATGAGCTTCCTTCGACGCGCCTCCAAGGCTGACGACTATGATCTCGAGTCGCGTACTTTGGCCAAGTACTTGATGGAGATCACAATCATGGACGAACGTTTCGTGGCTGCACCTCCATCATGGACAGCTGCTGTTGCCTATGGCTTCTCACGCATGATGCTCCAACGCGGTGAGTGGACCCCTCGTCACACCTACTTTGCTGGATACACTGAGAAGCAGCTCATGCCGGGCATCAAGGCCCTGCGCGATCAGATCGAGTCACCCACTGAGAACCACAACGCCATTTACGAGAAGTACTCTGAGCGCAAGTTCCGCAAGGCAGCCTTGTTTGTGCGCGACTGGGTCCTTCGTTCGCACTAGTCATTCTTTTGTCTTTTTTTTCTCTCTAGCCTCTTCTGGCTATCTCACTTGAAGCGGCCCCTCTTTTAACCGCTCAAATGTCATGAATCCCTAATTACCCCGGTTCGGCATCGCGCATCATTTTGCGCTCGCGTGCACCTTCGCGCTGTACCATAAACCATATACAGACAGACAACCTTGTTCTATAGTTATGTAGACATACGTATTAATGTGTAAATTTTCAAATTTTAAAGCACAAAGCACAAAGCACAAAGCACAACTCGTAGGTACCTTGAATTTCTCGGCACGGTGACAACCATCGTTACTCACATGTTTCAGTTTAGTTTTTTTGTTTGATCGATCCCTAACTAACCTATGGGCGTCCGAACCGCTTCTTACCGATGTCGAATGGCAGGTAGCGGTACTGGATCATGTGCTGGATCTGTCTCTTCATCGTGAGCACGAACAGCGTAACAAAGTACACCACGAGAATGGGCCAGAACACGGGAACATCAGTCGCACGCGTGACCGTCGACAGCAGAGCAATCACAGTTCCTCTTATGCTAAGGTACCAGAACTGGAACTCGGGGAGACGCCTTATGAACGGACGGAACTCCTCAGCTTCTTGCGTGGTAGTGGGCAGGCCCTCCTCAGCTTCTGATGCCCGCATATCATCCTGAGTCTGTGGGTCGAACTTGGGGCTCAAGAAACCCAAGAACATATTCAATAAGTAAATAGCCAACGCGTAACACACCACGTACCAGCCATGGGCAAGCACTACGCGCAATAAGAACACGACAAGTAACGCGCCCTCAGCGGCCCAGCGCTCGCGCACACGGGGCACAGTCTTGTCAAGATAGTTTTGATAGAGACGTGCATATCTGTGGTAGTGCGAGGGAAGCTCCTGGAGCTTCTCGACAGATTCCTGGACCTTATCCATCGTGGCTATGTCGCGTTAGGCTGTGAACTCCTTTAACACGCTTCAGCAGAGGCCACGAAGCTGTACGGTATGTTGTTAAGTAACAAAAGTTGAAATTAGCACATAGGACACACGTAAGCTGGCTGAGCTTCGACGTGGAGCAGAGACGCGTGGATGATGTTGTACGACGAATTAAGAAAGGTTTGTTTCGACTAGAAAAACAAAATTATTTATACTTGGTAGATTGATTTATATTTCGTTGTTTTTGTTTTCTGTTCTCACTACCAAAAGGATTTAGGAGGTAGGTAGTGTGCGCGTCTGCTTAAAAGGGCGGAAGAATTTCTTCAAGCGAACAGGCACACGGACGAACATCTGCCAAAAAACAAGCCAGCACTGCATAATGCATCACGTGACATACAAATAAACCACGTGATTAATAGAGCGCAATTTGTGTGGGCTCTGATTGAGCTTAGATGTGCGGCTGAAAGAGTCAATTGCGATCATTCAAGATCAAGTTTGGCTAGCCCAGAGTGATTCGCTAGTGTATGCCACCATTCTAACCCACCAAACTATTATTCCGGAAATTCCGCAAACACCTAAACAAAAACATGAACTAAGTTTATATACTCAATCACCGCCATCAATCGCCTCTGCCGTATCCCAGCGATATCGCTCTATGACGCAGCGCGGGGTCGCCCCAGCCCTTCGAGGACATGAGTCATATATCAGCGTAGCAGCTTCACCAGCTACGGAGAATTTCAGTCGATTTCTCTTGACTATATAAATCATTGCAAGGGATCTCATTTGCCAACGCAATCCCCACACTATCGAACATGTGTTGCGAGCTAACGAGTTCTCGCTACCCCCAGGGTAAATACCGAGCATTTCCGCCCATCAATCTGCCAAACCGCCAGTGGCCGTCAAAACAAATCACCAAAACCCCACGGTGGCTTGCGACTGATCTGCGTGATGGAAACCAGAGTCTGCCTGATCCCATGAACTTCGAAGAGAAGAAAGAGTACTTCCAAAAGCTCTGTGATTTGGGCTACAAGGAAATCGAGGTGGCATTCCCCTCAGCATCACAGGTGGACTTTGATTTCACTAGGCATGCCGTTGAAACGGCCCCAGCAGATGTGGCCATTCAAGTACTTAGTCCGTGCCGTGAGCCGCTAATCCGAAGGACGATTGAGGCTCTCAAAGGTGCCAAGAAGGCGATTGTCCACATTTATATTGCCATCTCGCCCCTGTTTAGAGATGTGGTGTTTGGCCTGTCAATTGAAGAATCGCTAAAATTGGCAGTCCAGTCCACTGAGCTCGTCAGATCGCTCACGAAGGATAACCCGGATGCTCAGGATACGGAGTGGATGTTCGAGTTCTCTCCTGAGACCTTTAGTGATACTCCTTTGGACGACACTCTCAAGGTGCTTGAGGCAGTAAAGAAGGCCTGGCAACCATCGGAGAAGAACCCGATTATCTTCAATTTGCCTGCTACCGTTGAGATGAGCACTCCTAATGTGTTTGCTGATCAGATTGAGTACATTTCGACCAAGCTGACCGAGCGTGAGAAGGTGTGCATCTCGCTGCACTGCCACAATGACCGTGGATGTGCCGTTGCTGCGTCTGAACTTGGCCAGATGGCCGGTGCTGACCGTGTTGAGGGCTGCTTGTTCGGTAACGGTGAGCGCACGGGTAATGTTGACCTAGTTACTCTTGGCCTTAACTTGTACACGCAGGGCATTGACCCCAAGATCGACTTCTCTGATCTTGAATCAATTGTTGACTTGACAGAGCGCCTGAACAAGATCCCTGTGCATCCTCGTGCTCCATATGGTGGTTCGCTTGTTGTGTGTGCCTTCAGTGGCTCGCACCAGGATGCGATCAAAAAGGGCTTTGCCCGCCGCGAGTCTGTCGTCCGTTCGCACGATGGCTCAGACAAGGGCATCCATTGGCAGTTGCCATACCTTCCGCTTGATCCCGGCGATGTTGGCCGTACCTACGAGGCAGTTATTCGTGTTAACAGCCAGAGTGGTAAGGGCGGCGCTGCTTGGATTATTCTGCGGCATCTTGAGCTCGACCTCCCACGTGGTCTCCAAGTATCCTTCTCCAAACACGTTCAGCAGCAGGCTGAGTTCAAGGACCGCGAGCTGCGTACTGACGAGCTTGTCGAGCTGTTCGAGAAACAGTACTTCCTCGAGCAGGACAAGAAGTACAAGTACGACCTCGAAGACTACAAGATTGTCAATTTGGATAGCACGCGTCGTGAGCTCACAGGTACTCTTATTGTTGATGGTGACCGTATAGACATCACTGGCGAGGGTAACGGACCTATTTCATCGTTCTTGAACGGTCTCGAGCGCAAGTTCGGCTACTCGCTCGATGTCCAGGCATACCACGAGCACTCTCTTGGTAAGGGTTCAGCAGTACGTGCCGTTTCGTACCTACAAATCAAGTGCGAGGGCCATGGTAAGAACACTACCGAATGGGGCGTTGGCATCCACGAGGACGTCTCGCGGGCGTCTCTCAAGGCCGCCCTGTCGGTGTTGAACCGTCTTGACTTGCTTTAGTTTCTATACATAGTTTCGTAGTTTACATTGACTTTTTTTTTTTTTTTTAGGTGGAAAAGCCTCGGTTTAGCCATTTTTATTTCTAGTGGGCAGAGATAATTTGGTTCTCGGCGTCTATGATTCGGCTTCTATGATTCGGCCTCCGTAAATTAGCGTCTGTGATTTGGCGTCTGTGACTCGGCGGTCAGGTTCACGCACACTAAAGTGACGCAGACAATACAAGCACTACTTTTTCGGTAGACGTACAGCTATTCATAAGGATCTACCGGATCTGCCCGGCTAGACCCTCTAACCATGCCATGCAGGAAGGGTCAAAAAAATGACGATCCTGCATTAAGCTCGGCAAAGAATTATTCTACGTTGGGATTCTGCTGGGAACATTGCGGTAACGGGGACCCCCACCATACTGCCAAGGTTTTGACAAGCGGAAAGTTGCCCACCTGGGTGAGAAGGCTGGGCCACCCTAGCAGAATCAAGCGAAGGCAAGCGAAGGCCCCCACAATTCGGGCGTCACCGGCGAGTTCGTGTCATTCGCTTAACGGTGATGAAGTTGCATGAATATGTATGGATGCGTTGTTGCTAAGCTTTGACGGCGTCAGGGAATGGTGTTGACAAGTGGGCGCGATTTCGCTTGCGATTTACTAAGAGGCTGAAATTTCAAGGTGGTACCTTTTCAATTATGCAGCACGTGGTGATGGTAAGGCTACCACGTGTGGCTGCCCCCCCACAAAACACGAGAATGCGGCGGCATGGAATTAGTCCAATGAACACCAGCAAAAATAACTATTGGAAAACCACTCGGACCCAGTCGGGCAACCCCAAAAATGAAGGACATATCTGCCAGGGAATATTTTTCATAAGGGCTAGGGTAATCGGAGGCAAGCCCAGGGGAAAAAAACAAGCATGTCCTAGGACCGCAGCTAACAGAGTTGAGACATTGTCAGTAGCATTCTGTCTAGCCTGACTGGCTCAATGTCATTGCTAACTGGGCCTGGCCACATTTTGGCCGGGGTTCCGAATTACTTGGCCTGCATTTGCCCTTACGCGTGTCATTCAGTCCTCACTGGCGCGTAGGCTCTTCAGTTATTGGTAGCCATGACATAACTGGTGGGTCGACTTTCGCTGGTCGTGTCGTTTACGGGGGGGGGGGGGGGGGGGGTTTGTACACATTTGAGAAACTAGTTGGTAGTATTGAAAAATTCAGGTAGTTATTCGCTCAATCGCGGAATTGTTCGCTTGCTCGTCGTTGGATGTGTGCTCCACAAAAAACGCATTTCCGGCCGCTTCTGGCTAAGGGTTGGCCAACCTCCGCATACGGCTATCGCGGCTTGCCCGGGTAATACGGCTGGGTCCGTCACACGGCTTTGTAGTGCCCACCTGCTATGGAGTGTGACAGTAAAATGTACGATGGATGAGAAGGGAACTAGGGGCAGCCCTGCGAAAGCCTTGAAGCACAACCAAATCTAATTTGTTTCAATCACGATGGTTGCTAGGTCTCAGCGGGGAAGTTTGCATTGGTTCCTGCGTATGATTCAGATGCACACCCATTCAACTATTGACGCTCGTATAAAAGCGTTCGTCTTAGTTCAACCCCGTGACTATTTGTGTAGTTGTGACTTTAGAGCCGCCATGAAGCCGCCAGGAAGCCCAACAGTCTCTGTAAGGGGGAAACTGCACATTGCATAATGTTCATGTTGATTGATTAACCGAGCTACATATGATTTTAACCAGGGATTATGGGCACATTTGGTACAGCGTGCATCCTTGAGCCTTTCCCCCCATGGCATTGGGCCGGTAAAACCCCTAGCCCTTGAGCACTAAGCGGCTTTCTTCGTCATGGGCCCCATCGACTTAATACTCATGATTACTCCTACTAAAGGCATAAGCTTAGCGCCCTGACGTAAGTGTTCCAATCCCGCCGGGTCCCGCGAGCAAGCGGGGGAATCGCAGTTTAAGCTGAAATACAACAAAGTTACATCCCCTCTCTCCCCCCTCGAAAAAAAAAATATCAGAGTCAGCTTCTCGCCCTAAACTCATAAGCAGCATGATGTGGCAACCTCCTGTATGTTATATTTTTGTGCTGTAGTGTGACCCATGAACTAAAAAAAAAAAAAGAAAAAAGTTCTTTGCCCCGCTAAATTTCATCACCCTACCCCCCCCCATCGCTCGCCCCCCCCCGTTCTCCTCCCAATTTGCACGAGCATACAAAGCAGCATGTGCTTCTTAGGAAAGGGGGGAGGGAGGGGGACCACACACCACCTCATCTTCGATGCGCCCTTTGAGTAATAATAAATATATACCGGTGTCCACATTTTTAGAGTGAAAGTTTCTTACTTCTACCAAACCGAATTACACCGAATCAACTCGACTTCACACCTCGGAACCAGCAATCACTTTTGTCGAGGTCGTGAGTACCTTTGTCTTCTTTGTTTTTATTTTTTCTTTTTGGTTCCCTTTTTTTTTTTTCACTCCCTTTACCCTTCGGTTTTTTTAACTATTTGGAATGATGGCGGCGCCGTGGACTCCCGATTTTTGCACTGTTTGCGACAAGCAATGCCTTGCTGGCGCAGTGTACTGTTCACAAGCATGCTGGGCTGCCGACGAGGCTGCTCAGTCGGCCAGAGCGTGCAAGGCGGGCAAAATACCCCGAGCCCAACTCGCAGTGCCAGAGTCTGGGGAACTAGGGAACTCGGCCAATCCTCGGGAATCGCGAGCTGGCAAGCACCGACAACAAAATTCAACCTCCAAAACGTTCTTGTATGAATCGCCAATGCTCAAGCCGACCCAAAATGCAGACACATCGCCGCCTTTGTCGCCATTGCTCATGCCTGTGCACAGCCACCCTTCGGCGTCACGGGCAGACAATGCCAACACAGACGTGGCTCCAATCTTGTCGCAAAGTGTTTCGACGTACCGGCGCTGGCTCGCCGAGTCTTCGTAACTTGCGTTTTTGTCTTTTGTCTATATGCTCTACTTTTCGCGCTGCGCGCGAAACTTGGCTACTATTTTTTTCCCACCTTTTCTTTTTTCTCCTTTTTTTCCCCTCTTCTGCTCTATCTGATCTTTTTCTTGCCACCACTACAACACGCTAGCTGCGTGTTTGTTGACAAGGGAGGTTCAGAAGGGCCATGACCACGTGCACCCTTAACGCGTGCGCATTTACGACCCAAACTCCAAAAAAAGATTCAACATCCCACATTATTTCAAATTCCAAAAAAAAAATATCACCGGGCAACTGTCGCTTCGGCCTGCCGAATTTTGCTTTCTCGTGCGGGCCCTTGCGCTTTGTTTCTGCCTGGCGTTGTGCCTCGCTATTTTTACAACTGATTTGTTACTTCTATTGCGAGACACATTTAAAATTACAGATTACTTTAGTATCTGAATATCCTGCATATACCAATTTATCATTTCATCCAAGTTTAGCTGGCCAAGCCACCATCGCTAACTAAGTAATTAAGTTAAGTCAACAACCAAACAATTGCTGTTTTGTTATGCAGTCTAACAAAATAAAATAAACTAAACTAAACTAAACAGATAGCTTAACGTCCTCAGCAGTAACGTGGTGCTTAAGGTCGCGCAGAGCGTGCGCAACAGTCTCGTTGACAAACTTTTCAGTCTGCTCGGGAGCACGGCCAACAAATGTCTGGGGATTAAGCAGTGAGTCCAACTCAGAGTGGATAGGTGCAAAGTAGCTGTCCTTACGCACGCGCTCAATCAGGTCGTTGTCACCGCCCTGCTCCTTGACCACGCTCGCGGCCTGGTGGGAAAGCACACGGATCTTCTCGTGGCACTCCTGGCGATCACCTCCTTTCTTGACCATGGCCATAATAATGTTTTCAGTGGCCATGAAGGGAAGCTCAGCCATGATACGACGCTCAATGACCTTGGGGTACACCACCAATCCAGACACAATGTTCTGCAGAGTCGACAGTACAATGTCGGCAGTCAAAAACGCACCGGGGATGCTCACACGACGAATGGCAGAGTCGTCAAGCGTGCGCTCAAACCATTGCACGCCAGCAGTGGCCGTGGCCTCGTTGAAGCACGATTGCAGGTGACGGCTCAGCGAGCACACACGCTCGCAGCGCATGGGGTTACGCTTGTAGGCCATGGCACTGCTACCAATCTGGCTCTTTTCGAACGGCTCCTCGACCTCCTTGAGGTTTGCAAGCAATCGAATGTCCGTGGCCATCTTGTGCGCAGTGCAGCCAAGCGAAGCGAGTGGTGCAAGCACATCCACGTCAATTTTACGGCTATAAGTTTGACCAGTCACCGGGTAGGCAAAGTCGAAGCCCAAAAGCTCAACCACACGCTTGTCAAGATCCTCAACCTTGTCGTGGTCGCCATTGAACAATGTCAAAAACGATGCCTGGGTACCCGTGGTGCCCTTGACACCACGCAGGCCAATGTCATTACGGGCACGCTGCAAGTTACGCAGGTCCCACAGCAACTCCTGGAGCCACAAAGTAGCACGCTTGCCCACGGTCGTCAGTTGAGCTGGCTGGAAGTGGGTCCATCCCAAAACAGGCATATCCTTGTACTCGATTGCGAAACGACTGAGTCTCTCAATCACATTCACAAGCTTCGGGATCAGCAAATCAATACCATCACGCAGGAAAATCAGATCAGCATTGTCAGTGACATAGCATGAAGTAGCTCCAAGATGGATAATGCCCGCAGCTGCAGGTGCTTCCTGGCCGTACACGTGCACGTGCGACATGACGTCGTGACGAACAATTGCCTCCTGTTTCGAGGCCTCCTGAATACCCTCGGGAGTGATGTTAATGTGGGCCTTGAGCTGCTCAATAGCCTCATCGGTAATGGCAGTCAGACCAAGCTCCTTCTCGGCCACAGCCAAGGTGTACCAAAGCTTACGCCAGGTGGAGTAACGGGTAATGGGCGAGAAGAGTTGGGCCATCTCCTTCGACGCATAGCGCGACGACAGAGGCGTGGAGTAAGTGCTGTATTCAGACATCTTTATGTGGTGTGATGATGTCCAGGATGCTGATAGGCAGCCTTCCGATAAGTATGACACTGATAAAAGCTCGCTGAAAAATTTCGTGGACCTCCAACGGCAGGGCTGAGCTGTCTCTGTTTCAATGTGTCACGTGATGCAATCACCGTTCCAACCACGAAGCCTTACGTACAGTAATTTAGCTGGCCTAGCCCCGTCCTCGTCCTAACCAACCACACACCACTCAACATCGGTTAGTAGAGAGAGACTCCTAACCGTACTTATACAATGGCTCCTCGTACTATCAAGCTTGGCCACAAGGCCATTACCGACCATGCCTTCAGCCCTGATCACTCGCTTCTCGGCGTGGCTCGCGACAACGCTGTAGAGCTCTACTACGACACTTCCTCGCGGGGAACCAAGTATGAGCTCGGTGCTATGCTCGAGGGCCATGACAAGACTGTCACTGCACTTGACATCAACGACAACTTCGAGATTGTTACTTGCTCGCAGGATCGTAATGCGCTTGTGTGGAAGGCACAGCAGGATGGCACTTGGAAGCCGACATTGGTGCTGTTGCGCATCAACCGTGCTGCCACGAGCGTGCGCTGGTCGCCCAATGGCCGCAAGTTCGCCGTGGGCTCTGGTGCACGAGCAATTGCTGTGTGTTGGTACGACGAGGAGAACGATTGGTGGATTTCGAAGCACATCAAGAAGCCGTTGAAGACTACTGTACTTAGCGTTGCCTGGCACCCGAACTCGGTGCTGCTTGCTTCTGGTTCGACCGATGGCCATGCCCGTGTGTTCAGTGGCTACGTCAAGGGAGTCGATGAGAAACCCGAGCCTACCCTTTGGGGTGACCGTTTGCCATTCAACACTGTTTGTGGAGACTTCACCGAGGACTCTGGCGCTTGGGTCCATGATGTGGCATTTAGTCCTTCCGGTGAGGCTCTCGCGTGGGTGACGCACGATTCTTCGGTGCTTGTGGCCTACCCTGGCGGTGCTGGCCAGCCTCCTCGTGCTGTTGTTGAGATTGCCACGAGCTTCTTGCCTTTCCGTTCGCTTGTGTGGACTTCCGAGTCGGCCATTGCTGCTGCTGGCTACGACTGCCACCCAGTTGTGTTTGAGGGCTCTGAGAACGGCTGGAAGTTTGCTCGTAGTATCGACGACGACCCTGCCGAGACCAAGGGCGCTGGATCAGGCGAGCAGAGTGCATTGCACATGTTCCGCCAGCTTGATCTGAAGGGCACTCGTAGTGAGTCGACACGGTTGCCTACGATTCACCAGAACGCAATTGCTACCGTTCGCAAATTTGCCAATGGCCAAATTTCGACCTCTGGCGATGGCCAAATTGTAATTTTTACTGTTTAAACTACGTAGTGGAAAGTAGACAAAATCTCACGTGGCCCTTACACACGTGACCGGAGTCAAACCAGGATGAGTACAACCTCCCACGCCTCCCTCACTGCCGCCCCTCCTCGTCAGGAAGAAAAGATTACATTACGAGTCTTATCCGGGACATCCTTACAGATTGTTGGAGACTAGAGAAGCCTTTAGAGGGACGCTCACTAGACTTAAGGACGAGCAGGGATCTTGGATACCGGCGTCGATAATATCGGAGTCGCGTTTGTTGATAGAGCTTGTGTATCCGTGAGTCTCTGACTGTGCGTAGCGAAGGCGAAAAATGGGCTACGTATTGCTGGCCTGGATCTATGGCCTGTTGATCTTTGTCGACATTGGACAGCTGCTGGCGCAGCTGTACTTTATTATTTCATACTCCGATCTTGAGAGCGACTATGTGAATCCAATGGAGCTCTGTGAAAACATGGAGCGGACCTACCCACTGGAGGCCTTGTCACAGGCAGCAACGACGGTTGTGTTCTTGCTGGTTGGCCAGTGGATCAGCGTGTTGTTGACGCTGCCGATGACTTTGTACAATGCGTACCAATACCACACCACTGGATTCAAGTTTGATGCCACGAGCATCTTCCGTACTGTGCGTGGCTACCGCATTGTGTCGTTTGTCAAGTTTGTTTCGTACTTTGCTCTGTTCTGCTACTTCCTGTACGGAATGATTTGGGCTTTGGTGATGCACGCGGAGTCGTAAACTGTGAGAGTTTCTAAAGGTCTTAGGTTGCCTGTGGTTGCCTGTGGTTGCCTGTGGTTGCAAGCAGGCTCAGTTCTTGTTAATCGCTGGTCAGTATCAAAAACTGATCAGGACATTGTGGATAGCTCACAAGAATCTGGTCAGAAACATTTAGTTTGTTCCAGTTTGTCACAAGCTGTCACAAACTGTCACAAGTTGATTAGGACCTGATGAGAACCTGCAAGCTGAACTTTGCAATTTGAACTTTGCGAAAAACACTGCAAGAAACACTGCCAGAAACTTTGCAAGCTATGTTGCAAGCTACGTTGCAAGCCGACTAGAAGCTTGTCCAGAGTTTGAAACACCGTCGCCCGTTGGCTTTGAGCTTGTCAAACTGTGACATGGACAGTGACTTTATTCCTTATTGCTTTTTGGCAATGGAAAGGGGTTGACGATATAACACGATTTAATTTCCAAGTTTTGTGTTGGCGTTAAGTTGAACTCTACTCACACTTTCAATCTTTAATTTGGTAGTTAGTTAATTCTTAGCCTTCACAAAGACAACAGACAGAGCACCGCACGCAAGAGCACATGTCTTACCTTCGTACACCACATATGCTACGTCATTTCGCAGTCTACGCCAAAATTTGGTGTCTATACCTAAACCAACTAAAAAAAAAAAAACTGCCAAGTTATTGAACTTCTAGTTTGTTGGAGAGCATATGCTTTTGACAGTTTCTATTCCATGTATAGAAGCTCACGTCACTGCACCATTACTACAAAAAATCCCGCTTCTATTACAAAAATGGCTGTGTTAACTACAATCTCCCAACAACTTACAAACATGTAGTTAACTTAACCTAACGTTAGGCTATCCCACTTTAGACTTTGACTATATGCAGGGGCCGTTACAACATCGGCGGTTACCCACATATCCCACGCGTAAAGGAAGGTGTCGACTATGCTCAGCCCGGGCTGGGCCCTCACCCTAGCATCGTGTCCATTCTGTGCATGCCAGACAGGTCAGCCTACGCGTCTTCATGGAGACTGTTTTGCCATGGTCTGGACGTGTCTAAATATATCCAAAGTAAGTCCACCAACCAGAACCACAACAGATGTTTTTTTTTTCTTTTCGCCCCGGACGCGTGGTTTAATTAACTCCCCGGACCCGACGTCGTCTTAAAATAGCTCGTGCCATATTTAACGACAGGCCTACATACTGCGATCAAAGATATAAATACCCAATAGCTTACTACGCCAGCAAGGGGGGATGTATGGGGCACAAAGAATAAGGCGCAGCAGAACCCAGAAATATGAGTGAGTAAAAAAGAAAAAAGAAAAAATCTTCCATGGGAAAATTGAAAATTTAGAGCTGCAGAATGGCAGCTTGTCCAATGGATTCTAGTTTAGTTCTTAAACTTTATTTCATATTTGTTTACACCTTGTTACGAGATCGTTTACAGGCGCGGTAGGGTTCGCGAGTAAAAATAAAATAAACCTCCATTGTACCGCGTTTCGCCTTCCCATCATCTCTCCCACTACTAACTACAAGCCAAAGTCGAGGTCCCATCAGCCTAAAAGCGCCCAAACCCCAGAGCAGCAGCAGCAGCAGCAGCAGCAGCAGCAGACAGGGCGACAGGGCTAATATTATTGATCGCTTCATCGCCTAATCAAATCGGTCTCCCGTTCCTTTCCGTTTTTTTACTTCTTTGTTTAGGTGCCGATACACAAAATAAACGTGTGTGTTGCTAGAGTGGGCTTGACTGTTTTCACTGCTCCGTTCCATTGTTCACGCAAGTCTTGGGTTTGAGTCCTAGTGTGATTGAAGTCTTGGTTTCATCGCCGACCTCTCGTTTCCATTCCCTAAGAGCTTTTCCCCTCTCTCGGTGTACTTGCCGTTCATTTCCCACCCAAAAAAGACGTGCCACTCTCGGTCTTGATCGAGTAAGGACCTTTCTTTAGTCTCTGCGTATCACATTTCTTGTTGTTACGCGTGTAACAAAGCATCGTTTCTTTCTACACATCTCTTTGCCGCCTCGTCCCCATTATTATCATCATCATGTTACTGCGGCTCGATCTACTTCTAGGCCTCACTGCAGCAGTAGTATCGGCAACTCAGACTGGCCAGGCGCAGGCGCCCGGATTAACTCCAGAGAATGACGACAATTCTAACACATACGCCAATATCAAATTGACTGATGTAGTCGCGGCTCTCAATCCCCGCAAAGTCGCCGAGGGTATCAACGGATTGATGGTTCGCGCCGAAGTGGGCGCGGCTATTGATGGTAATTCAAGCGTGGTGACTGGAGCTGGTTCCTCTACTGCATTTGTTCAGTCCGTCGGAACCACCTCCATAGTCTCCAGCGAGTCGCAGAGCGTCGTCGTTGTGACCTCTTCGCAGATTTTGACCGTGTCCTCGAGCGCACCAACTGAGGTTTCGAGCTCTTCCCCCAGCTCAATTGTGAGCTCGTTTGTCCCCGCCAGCACATCGAGCCCTAGCTCAATTTCAACTGAGAGATCAACTCAGGACTCCGCCTCGGCTTCTACTTCGAGCGCAATTCCGACCACGACTTCGTCCTCGACCTTACGCGACAGCTCCAGCGCCGCGTCGGAAACCACAAGCGTGGTTGTAACCCAGGTTACCAGCGAGGCGGGCACGACCTTGACTAAAATCGTGACCGTGTCCCCCACAGAGGCGTCCACATCGTCGCCGTCGTCCTCAAGCTCGAGTTCAAGCTCATCATCAAGCTCAAGCTCCAGCTCCAGCTCGACTTCTAGTTCAACGGCTACGCCTACAATATCTGGAGACGGCAAATCCTCCAAGAAGTCTGGAAGCAACACGGGCCGTGACGTTGGTATTGGTGTCGGCGTGGGTGTCGGTGTTCCTGTGGTTCTGGCAATCGCGGCAGGCGCCTACTTTGTATGGCGACGACGACGCACGGGCTACAACAGCCCAAGGTCAACAATCAAGGACGATGATCCGTTCAAGGCGAATATCGACCAATACCACACCACAAACGCCGCGACCGACTTCTAGTCGGGGCACGAGCGCATTTTCCAGAGGAAAAAAAAAATAAACAAACCCTTAGTTGCATCCCAGGCATCTTGTACTTTTGTTGGCGGATTTTTTATGTGTCACCCAATTAATGCAAACTTCCTGTCGTTTCGGTCATTGGATTTTGAGTTGTCGTTTCCCCCGATTTCATCTTTTTCACCGAATTCATCATATCGCTTCTGGTTTATGTCCCTTTTTGTTGCCCATACCCGTCGCCTCTCTCTGTGTCTGGAGAAGCATGTGTACTATTTTGTATATTCGACACCCCTTTTTTTCAATGTACCTTTAACGAGAATTGGCTACTTTACTCGATGGAGTTGGCAAGCCTGAAATATATAGAAATCTAATCTCAAGCTTTCGACGATTCATCACCAGCACCAATTAGACCGGTTACAAATAGCAGCTGAATAAATCTCAGCTTGCTACCACCAAACCTGATGTTGAATAGACTTTCGCCAACATTTGTAGGGGCCGCAAAAGTCGCTTTTCGGCCCAGAACACTGGTGAGTTCTAACCGAAGCTTGCTTCAAAGCTGGACTCGGTTCCATAGCTCAATTGGAAAGATTGACAAGCCTACGTATCAACTCACGTTTACATGCAAAAAGTGTGACGAGAGATCAAGCCATCTCGTTTCGAAACAAGCCTATCACAATGGTACTGTACTGATTCAGTGCCCGTCCTGTAAATCTCGCCATTTGATCGCTGACCATCTTAAAATATTCGGCGACACCGGACGCACCCTCGAAGATATTCTCAAGGCCAAAGGCGAGAGCATCACGAAAACGAATCTAGATCTCAACAAACTCGAAGACCTTGAATGGGAACCAAGTGAAGACGATGGAACTGTCAAGCTGGTAGAAAACACCCCTAAGAAAGTAGATAACTAAAAAGAAAAAGTATTTATTCCTTCAATATGGCAACTGCACATGGAAGACAACAACAGGATGCATACAATAAGTTCAGTGTCCAATGTATAATATGATCATATGGAACTCACTCGGCACTTCCTAAAATCTGGACTCATCACGACTTTTTATACATTTGTTCATTGATGAGGAAAAGAAGAAAAATCCCCCGACTTACTAAATTTATAGTCGCGATATCCATCACCGTTCCCAACCAGCCTTATTTGTCCTTCCCCAAAGATGCCAGATGTTATTCGGGTAGGCATTGTTCAAGACAGCAAATATGCCCCAGTGTCTTTGCCGTATAGCTATAGACCAATAGCACCAATTGAGCAGGCAGACACGACCAAATTGCAAGCAGTGATTGCTGATAGTCACAAGTTCGTGGAGGCGCTGGACGCAAAACATACTCGACGAGTTGAGACATTCAAGAACTGGAAAGAGGCTCAGGAAGCACAAAATAAGGCCGAGACAATGCGACTTGCACCAGGATACATCGATAGTATTGGAAGCATCCTTGTACCATCACGTCTTGAGCAGAAATCGGCTGATGCGAGCGAGCAAGAGCAAGAGCAGGCTCAACAAGAAGAGAAAGCTCCAGAGGATGAGCTTGCGGGACTCAAGTTTTGAAATCTTATCTACAAAAATAATTTATTTATTGCATTTCTTTGGAACCAGAATTCGAGCACCAAGTCTAGCCTGCCATGGTCCGTTTTCTACCTCTTTGGCGTACAACCTCGAGTCTGCTCATTATATCGCCTACCGAAACGTTGCCAATGCGGGCGCTCCCACTTCGATAGGCATCCAGCAGAGCCTGCATGAGTTCTTTGGCTGTTCTAGGGTGGGTACTAAGAATCGCTCTCTCCAGAACGTAGAGATCAACAGCCATCGTCTCGATTGATGCATCTTGCGAACTCAATCCAAAATCGATCAAATAAACTTCGTTTTCAGGGGTGACCATCGCGTTAGATGTTGTCAGGTCTCCATGCACTATTCTCTTTTGATGCATCTGGGCGATCATACGGCCCAATTCTTCGTACAAGGGAAGAACATCAGCAGTTGTGTTATTCCAGGTTGTGACTTTTAGTGTTGTGCCAGGTATCAGGTCCATGTAGATGATACCGCGAGCTGTATCAGAGTAGCTAACTCTTGGGCATTTGACACCAGCCTCGCTCAATTTCTGCATGACACGCACCTCCTGTGTAGTTCGTCGCTTCCTTAGCAACGTATCTAGTTCTGCGATTCGCCATGGTTTGGCTGGTCGAAATTTGACGACCTTGACACTGTTATCTGTAGTAATTTTGAACACAAGTGCCTCGGCGCCTTGAGACATCATCTCGACATTGTCTTTTTGCAGCTCTTCTGGAATCTCCACATGTGCCTTGAGCGACATTTTAACTCCGAATTTAAGTCCAAGGCAGTCTAGTCGGGCGCGTGTCTATCCGGGTGAATTTTTAGTGTGCGAAGTTATTCAAGGTGTGTGCGGGCTTTAGTCACTAATGGGCCCGTAGACCGCTCCAGCTTTGGCGATGAAAGCTCGAAGCCAGCCAGCCAGATTGAAGTAGACCTTTTTTATAAAATAAAATATAAACCATGTACAATTAGAAGATCCGCAGAAATTTTTAGTTCTTGCCGAGGCCAAATTCTCCGAGCACCTTTTCGACATCGCCAAATGAGTCTCTTGGGCCCATCATGACAATTGAAGGCTTAGAGCTGGTCAAAATTCTCTTGGCGACTTTCTGGAGATCTCCGATGGTGAGAGCGTCAACCTTGGCGACCATCTCAGAAACGGGCATCTTCTTGCCATTGAGCTGCACTTGTCTTCCGGCATCCTCAAGCTCGACCATGCGGCTTTCAAGGTTCATAAGCAGCTGGCTACGCAGCTGGTTCTTGGCCCTAGAGACCTCAATTTCAGTCACTTCACCAGGTGTGAACAGAGCAGCGAGCTGTGAGCCAATAATGTAAGAAATGTAAGGGGCAGCTTGGGGAACAGCAGAACAAGTGATTCCAAACAGACCATCGTCACTGTAAGAGTGATTGACACCCAGGCAAGACTCAATGTATCCATATTGGTTCAATACGTGAGTGTATAGTCGGGAGTACATGCCCTTTCCAGGGCCTCCAGCCGAGAAGGAACCACCGCCTCCAAGTAGCGTCTGCAGAACAGCAACAGCATAGACATCTGGATCATTGAATCCAACGCCTCTGTAAAGAATTTGGCAATGGTAGAATTCAGGCAGGTTGCCGATGGGCTTTGGGAGCGGGTAGCACTTTGATCCTCCGACATACTCTCCAAGGCTTGTGGAAGGGTCAACAGTCGTGTCAGGGTTCTGCAGCGCACCGAACTTCTCTTCGGCGAGCTTGATCGCCTCATTGTGACTGACACCCAAAAATCCAAGAGTCATGCGGTCGGGTCTGTACAATGCATGTCGGTATTGCCAAAGCAGTCCGGGGGTCATAAGCGGAAGCCTGTCACGGGGGCAAATGAGAGGGTTGCCAAGACCACCCTTGAATGCAACTTGGTGGCCAAGTTCTGGCAGAATGAGCTCAGGTTTCTGCCAGACCTCGTCGAGTTCATAGCCAGCGTTGAGCACCTGGTTTTCCACCTCCTTAGGAGCGAGCAGCGGAGTCTCTACAGTCTGAGCGACCAACTCGACCATTTCACTAAAATCACGGTGAAAAGTCGATGCTTGGTACATCATTGTCTCTCTGCTGGAAGAGGCCATATAGTTGCCTCCCAATGCCAAAAGCTTCTGCTCCATATCCTCCTGGGTATTCTGGTTTGTTGACTTAAAAGCCATTCTGTCTATAATGTGCGAGGCACCCCAAAGCTCTGGTGACTCCCAACGTGATCCAGCAGAAATATATACACCCAAGCCAGAGAAATGGCATGGATAAGGCGAGGTGACGACCTTGATGCCATTGTCAAGCTGGGTAATTGGATAGGCTCCGTCGGCCGAGGCAGAGCTGGAGTAACTCCTGCACAAGGACCTGGCGATTTTGCCAGTGCACTGACGTGTCCTAATCATGGCTTTTGCAGCTTGTCGTGAGGTTTCCAAGTGTGCACGAACCTCGATGGGCCTGGACTACCGATTTCAATAAGCTTAGCATAATTATCTCTCCGGTTCCAACGGTCACGTGAAACATCACACTTGAATCTGGACAGAATTTCACTGAGACTTTTGATGTTTTCTAACAGTAGGGTGATTTAAGTTAGTTATTTTTTTGTTGATCAAGCATCAAGAGGGATACCCTCGAGCCTCTTTGCTACTGACATGGTCCATTCCATGAATGTGAGCGACAGGATTGTGTGCGGACCGATACGGAGTGCGTTGGCACCAAAGCCTTTATACAGAGCAAAGAAGCCTTCTGACTTGACAGTCTTGGCGATACAGTCCAGCACGCCATTATAAAGGTCGCCCTTTTGGTTATACATGCGAGTCATGATCACATCTGGTGGGCTCATGACGAATGCCACGCCGACACCGGAGCATAGACTGGCCAGCAGAGTCTTCCAACCGCCGGCACCCGGGTTCAGGATTCCCATATCGTCAATTAGTGCACTGGAGGCATGGTAGATCGGGAGCTGAACGCTGGAGCCAATAGAGGTACGCAAGCACGCAGCAGTCACGCCTCTGTACAAACCCTTGAAGCCCTCGTTGCCTACAAGAGTACGCAAGCCATCATAGATAGATCTGTAGTGGGTCTGCTCACCAACAGAAATCGTGGGAGAGTAGGACTGCATGCGCACCTTGATAAGGTAGAATGGCGAACCCAAGCAGGCACCGATGGTACCAGTCAATGCACCAACACCAATGCCGATCAGGTAGTTGCGCTTGTTAGGATCAATGCCGAAAAGCTCGTTGACTGCTCGTCGCATTGGCTCATAACAACCCAAACGACAGCCGTTCAAACACACTTGATAGATATAAGCCGGGGCCAGACCGCTCTGGAGGCCGCGGATGCCGTCTTTCATATAAATAAGTTTCAAACTCTGGCCAACGTGTCTATAGATACGCGGAGCCGATGCATTTTGCTTGGAGAGCTCACCTTGGAGCTGAAGGCGCGTCTTCACCACCTCAATTGGGTTCGTGATGGTGACTGCCATACACGCGGCAGCAGCACCAGCTGCGAAACTACTTGTTGTGCTCAGGACAACCATATTTGCAGATAGTCCTCTTGTTTGAACAAAATCTCTATCACTGAACTGTGCAAGTAGGTGAAATTAGAGTTAGTCAATCACCGGTGGAATTATACAAAGTTTCACTTGGGGCGTTCTCGGTGCTTATGCAGCCGAAATCGGCAGATTGCATGTACGAGATTTCAAGCTCCTAGGTAACGGTCAGCCGTGCAGTGAAAAATCCTGGCTCGGGTTGCATACTGCCGCCATGATTCTTATGAAGTTCGGCCCAGATAGTTGTTGATAGTGAGTTATTTATTGTTCTCTGCAGCAAAGATAACGTTAGACAAGTTTTGAGTCAGATTGCATCAGATATGTACGATTCGTGATCTTTCAATCACACCGGTAACCCCCAGTGACGATCTTTTTTTTTGTATTTGGACAGTTTTTTGATTTGGTTGACGGATCCAATTTTAGCCGTTAGCGGCCCTGACGTTTTTAATCCTGTGCCTTTTTCGAGTCACTTGTACGCAGGCTCCAAATTTCAAAGGCCCCGACTATATATTGGCACTTGTGCGGAAGTAAGTTAACCTATAAAACTGCGTTTGTCACCAAAACGCTGAGGCACACTGTTTGTGTGACAAGCGTTTAAACACACTGCCAGCTTTGGGCATCAACGCGAGCTCTAGACGCGAGTGTAAAATGCACCTCTACACTGAGCATACCCAGCCAACCGTTGTTACGCAGAGCGCGACACTGGGACGGAATGGAGAACTGGCGGCTCTAGTGAGAGGTAACTCACTGCTTCAAGTTTATGAAGAAGGCAGTCGATGGATTGGAGACTTTCCAGTCGAGGGAACAATTCTTCATCTCGAAACTTTGCATGATCCGGAAACAGGGAATGAGCGCCTAGTTTTGGCGGTGCGTTCTGCTAAAATTATAATACTTGAGTGGGACTATGAGCTGGTCCAGTTGAAAACATTGAGTCTACACTATTACGAGAAGGATATTGATGGCCCTTTCACCTCCTCCACGTTCCCGACTAAACTCACTGTGGACTCACGATGCATTGCTTTCATGTTTCAAAAAGACAAGCTGGCCATTCTTCCCACTGTTAATACGACTGGTGATCTCCATGAACAAGTTCTCGAGCTGGACTCGAGGCAACAGGAGCTATCACCTAGCTTTGTAGTCACATCGCGTCAATTAGACTCCTCATGCACTAATGTTGTCGATATCGCGTTCTTAGATGGCTACGACGAGCCTACATTGGCAGTGCTTCACCAGACGAAGCGCATGTGGACAGGCCTCGATCCTGTTCAGCCAGATGATAAAGACGCAGACGATCAAAAGAATGAAAACGACTCTGAGGGTCATGCCACACAGCTTTTGTGTTTCGGCGTTAATCTGTCCAAACAAAAAGCGGCTCGCGTCGCCGCTCTCCCTAATTTGACTTTTGACTTCACAAGGATCTACCCATTGTCAAAACCAACTGGTGGATGCCTAGTTGTTGGCCAACGTGAATGCCTGTTCGTGGACTCCTCGGGCCAGACATTAGTTCCTACAACTCCTGAGCTTGGAGGAATCAACGAGAACATGCAACTGACAGAATTGGCCCACGAGTACCCCCAACACCAGAATGTTATTCTTGTGGCCGCTAGCAATAAGCAGCTGTACTATTTACGCACTCATGTTGAGGGCAACCGAACTTTGAGTATATCATTTGAGCCAGCTAAAGTTGCAGGGGTCTTGGGGCCCTCGTGTATGTCCAGCTCAAGCTCTGGTGAAGTTTACATTGGCTCACACAAGTCGGATGCCCTAGTCTATCATGCCAGCATTGCTAGCGACGGTGATAATCACAGTATCGAATTTGACAAGCCCGAGTCGGTAGCGGATATTTACAGTCAGATGAATGGCGCCCAGGCAGCACAGTACGAGCCAGTCGCCATCAAGTTATCGTTGGTTGCAAGACTTCCTTCGCTGGGTCCGTTGGTCTCCGTATGTAATACTCCAAATTTGGACCTGGCTTGTGCTGTTGCTGGTGTTGGTGATGGCGAGGACGCCGCTGCAGTCTTCTTCCAAAAATACCTTGATTTGCGCACCAAACGAACAATTCCGAAGCTTGTCCAGCCAGAAACTGTCACAGGTATGTGGACCGTTGCTGGATACTTAGCCGTGTCTAATCCAAAAGGTACTGTGTTTTATAAAGGGCCGACATTCACCGGGCGCCATGCCCCTTCTGCCGACGTGGATACTCGGCAGCCTACTTTGGCGCTGGCCGTTGACCAGAAGTCGATTGTGCATGTCCAGCCCAAATCCATCTCTATTTATTCAGTGCGCGGGTGGCGTCTGACCGGGTCTATACAATTTGAGAATGATGCTGAGTACGCTGAGGTGAATGGGGGTCACATTGTGGTATTGTTTGCCGACACAACAAAAGCGTACAAGCTGCCACTCGCAGAAGTCGGCCTCGATGAGGGGATCAATGGCAACCTTGCCAGCGTTGGATCCTCCAAAGTCATCAGCTCTATAGAAGGTGGCCAGGTGGCTATACAGGCGCTGGAAAGGGGTAAGATGGTGCGGCGGTATAATTTCGATGGCCTTCAGCGTATTGTTGCCCCTTTGCAAGACGCGCCATCAAGCGTGACATTTGCCTTGGAGGCCATCTACATCACCAAACTTGGGCCAACGGAGTCGCCAACAGAATACATTGGCATCCTTGGTAGCGAGTCTTTTGTGCTGTATCGTGATCTACCAGACGGACGCTTGCTCAAGTCGTACTCTGTTCAGCTGCCCGTGAGAATCGAGCCAGAATGTCTCGTGTTTGACGGGCAACACGCTATTGTGATTCGCGGTGTGCGTTCATACATAATAGTGAAAGACCCCAGGGGCCCGATTCAGCAGATTGAGCTGCGCACATCTGGCGATCGCATTGTTGATATTGTTGCCTACGAAAACCTCATACTATATACGGATGGTGCAGGCACACTTTACATCGCCGAACCCGATTTCGAGGGGATCGACTACACCACGACAAGCCTCCCATTCAGAAAAGTAGGCCTGGGTTCACGGATACGAGGTCTGAGCTGGTATGCTAAATCTGAGCTAGTGATTGTTGGCCTCGAGAACAAGTTGCAGCTATTGTCTACGCAGGATGGATGCAACGTTGTGTTCACGATGGATCTTCCGTCGGAAGAAGAGCATCTGCTTTCATTGGAGTGTATGAATCTCGAGACTGGCCGTGATATTGTCGTCATTGGCACCTCTGAGGGTGCTGAAGAAGATGCGGAAACCAACGGTTACGTGCGTGCATACCACGTTACTGGCAGCGTCAAAGACTCTGGAGTGAAACTAAAAGAGATTTCTCACCATCACCTTCGCGGTCCAGTGTCTGGCCTTGCTGAGTCGATGGGCCGCCTTGTTGTCAGCCATGGCGCGCAGATCCACATATTTATGCTCAAGCCAACGCACGAGCTTGAGCCAATTGCATTTTATGATGCTCAAATCTATGCTCAAGACCTGAAATCAGTGCGTAACTTGTTGGGTATTGGCGATGCCGTGTGTGGAACGACGCTTGTTAATTACTGTTTGGAGCCGCAGCGCTTGGAGACGTTGTCTCGCGATGTTCATGGACCCACGAGCGTTGATTCAAAGGTCGTGTGTTTGGAATTTGTGTCCAGTGGTAGTCGTGGCGACTTGTTCCTGGTTGTTACTGACGAGATTGGCCGGATCCGGTTTTTGCAATTTGACCCTGAGACGCCGCAGTCTAAGGGCGGCACAGTGCTTCTCAACCGAGCGTCGTTCTACACAGGCCGGCAAGTGACGACAATGATTGCAATTGAGTGCAAGAGTGACTCGCCGCCTACGTTTGATTTTAACGTTGTTGACGAGGACCTTGTTGCGATCGGTGGTACTGAGGATGGTGTGCTATTTAGTGTGGTTCCACTCGAAGAGTCAGTTTATCGCATTTTATATGTTCTCACACAGCAAATGATGGATAAAGAACAGCCGTTGGGATGTCTGAACCCTCGATTGCATCGTGGTTTCTTAAGTGAGACCCCTCCTGGCCCAATTATTGACTACAACTACGTCGAAAACTTCTGGATGCTTCCACAAGATGCCCAAGAGGCATACTCTCGGAAACTAGGCCAATGGGGCCTTGAAGAAACTCGTAAAGTGCTCGAAAGTATCCACGCCAAAGCTCTTCGATAGCACTGGAGTTATGCGTTTGGTCCATTGCTTAGGCGCCTCCGGCCTGGGCATTCTCAAGCAGCGGAAAACACACACGTACACACACACACCAAAGCTCTTCCCTAATTCCACCTCCCTCGGAGATGCTCTTCGCTGCAGTGCCGCTGGCCATTCTGGCGACCAAGTCACGGCTGGAAGAGCAGCTGATGCCTACCCTGACACTCATTGCTGCGAGCCTTAGTGTCGCGCAGACTGTTAGGGCAGTAGCTAACGGTGCAGATGCCTGGTCGGCCGCGTTAATGACGGTGCTCAGCCTGCTCTTGACGCCCGCAGTAATGGGAGTGTTTATTTTAATGGGAGCGCCCGTGTCTGTGTTGCTCGATAAGACCGTGCTTGGGTCGCTGGTATTGTCACTGCTGGCGGTGCAGCCCTTGTTGGTAGAGATTGGTGTTGATTCCGGTAGCTGGAAGGCTGCTGTCACTGGCACGAGATCATGGACTGACGTATACGCCGGCTCCGTGGGTACAGTCGTTGGTGCCTGGGTTGGTGCCTACCCAATCGCTTTAGACTGGGACCGACCATGGCAGGCATGGCCCATTACGATTGTGCTTGGAGCCAGCGCTGGTTGTGGGCTTGGTATGATCTTGGGATGGCTCGTCAATGGCAGCGCAGAACTGAAACAGGAAACTAGCACGCCAAATCCAGTTATGCGTCGGAAAATTCCGACGAAATCATCCACCACGTCGAAAACCCACTAACTTTTTGTCGAATATCCGTCGCGTCCGGCTCCAATATTTTCCGTGCCATTGTGTTCTCTATAGATCACGTGATACACTCCCTGCGCTCACTGCGCGTTAAGTTATCTAAAATTTTGTACATTAGCTAACCTGGCTTCTCCCAAAGAGACTTCCGCAGCCATCGTTAATCTTCGAAATCTCACCAAGTCACCAACTTTTCAGCGTTCAAAAAAATGGCGACTCACGTTTTGCCTCCGCCTCAGGTGACTGAGAACGCCGATGGCAGTAAAACCATAGTTTCTTTCCGTCTCAATGACGCTGGCCGCAAGGTCAAGGTCACGAAAAAGATCCGTGACACCCTCAAACCCGCCACAGAAGCCAGTACAGTGTCTGACCGTCGCGCGTGGGCACGATATGGTCTTTCCAAGAACGACAAGCCCGAAAACTTCAAGCCTGAGTTCTCCGAGGAAGTTGTGCTCCGTTTGCAGTCCAAGAACCAGAAGGCTGGCGCCAAGGAAGAGCAGCAGGAGTCTGCCCCCAAGAAGCAGAGCGTCATGTCCAGCATCAAGTGCCGTCTTTGTGGCGGCCCGCACTTCTCTCGCGAGTGTCCCTACCAGGGAATGCTTGGTGGTGTGTCACAAGACGGTGCCGAGGGTGCTGCGGATGGCCCTGGTGGTGCCGGGATGCCAGGCGCGCCTGGCCCTGGTGGTCCAGTGGGTGCCCCTGGAAAGTACACGCCTCCGTCGTTGCGTGGCGTGCCTGGTGTTGGTCTTGGACCTGGTATGGGTGGACGTATGGACGATGAGCGTGATGAGAGCTTGACACTTAGAGTGTCTAACATTCCTGAAAACGTGCAGGACCAGATTCTGCGAGACTATTTCAGCCGCGCCGGCCCCGTCACACGCTGTCACGTTGCCCGCGACCGCGAGACCGGACAAGGCCGTGGTTTCGCGTTTGTGTCGTTCAGCTCACAAAGAGACGCCCAGAAGGCACAAGAGATGTTCAATGGCCAGCCCGCAGGCCATCTTATTATGCATGTCGAGTTTGCCAAGAAGGCTGGGCCTCCTCGGCGGTTCTAATTATGTTGAATTAATTAAATTAAATTAAACTAAATTATGTCTGGTTTGTTCTGTTTTGCGTTATGCTGTGGTTCAAATCTGGCAATGGGCCAATCCTGGTTAATCCCAGCATTATCTGATCCACCTCCATACCTCTTTGAAATATCATCATCACAAGATGCGTAGGGCATTCGCAACGCTGGGAGCGCGGCAGAACATCTTCAGGACTGTTGGTGTGCCTCCAGCTGCTCTTAAAATCTCACTTGCACCGTCTCAAACTGCCATAGCACGTGGTGGCCTCGTGCTTGCTGCGGAGGACAAGGCTCTAGATGTGAGCAATGGCCAAATTGAAGGCCCAGCCCAATTACTTTTGGGCTTGTCAGGCAATCCTGTAGTTATCGCTGCCAATAAAGAGAACTGGACTCTGTCAGACAAGTACATTGTCGCATCTACAAAATCCAGCGATCAAACAGTAGTCGCTGCTCCCGGGGGTGTTGTGCGCGTCGACGTACCTATCGGTGCCGACTTTATTGGCGAGAAAGAAAAAGTGGTTGGCTACACGGGCTCGCCAGGATTGGTAGTATTCCGTGAGAGCCGCTTCGACATTGCAAAGGCGTGGCTGGGCTGGACCTCGCAACGCATTGGACACTTCCTGGTCTACGCTGCCAATGGCCTAAGGATGACATTAACACAAGTAACTCGCGGATTTGAGTGGACAATTGCCCGTTTCCGCTCAAAATCTAACGTTGAAAGAAACTTAAGCGCAGAATTGCCTGCGACAGAGCCGCTCGCAGAGCCTGTGTCAACGCCGTCTACTCTTGTCCGCATCAAAGCTGCATGGGCACAAGTAGTGCCCTATTTGAGCCGAAGTGACCAATATGTCCGAGACAGGCTATTCGCATGGACGCATCCTCCTAAATTAAGGTTTGTGGGGCCTTGTTCAGTGTTGGTAAAGAAGTAGGATATAACATATAACCCATTGCTAATTACTATATATCTACGCTGTCGACCAAACACTCGAGCCCTCCTTATGCATCCACTTGCCGAGATCTTCAACCTCCTCGTCCCATGTCACGAGGTTTGACCGCGTCTGGACGATCTGCTCGCGGTTCAGAATACGAGGCTGAAGCCAAGTTACAGTCACAGTTTCTGCGACTTGATCAATGGAACCTTTGAGCAGGCCAATGCTAAACGCCTTCATGACCAGCACTTCGACGCGAGCGCCTGCTTGAAGATGAGTCTCTGTGGCTACAGTTGCAAACGACAATGTCCTGTCCATTGGTGGTCTTCGGAATACGCACTCACATAGGGCCATGAGACAGATTTTCTGCTCAAGGAACGGAAGCGCACCCTGGATAAGCGGGACCTTGGCAATGGCCGGACGGAGCGTCTGGAAACCGTTGATGTCACCAGCATTGACGGCCAGGACAACATTACGAAGCCACGCATACTCAGAGTTTTCAAGTTTTGACAAAATAGGGTGGAGAACAAGCTCACCAAAGTTGTAAATGCTATCGCCCAGCAAAGCAGCCAGGGCAAGATCGAAAGCCTTTTGGATTTGTGCTTCCTCAGAGAGGCTATCGAGCTTTATGCAAGCAAGATACAACAACGCATTGCGGTAGTAACTCGTGTACTCGTGGCGAGTTTTATAGTACTCGCATGCAGTGCCATAGAAGCAAGCCAGTATTACTGGGTCAGCAATTTGGAGCTCATCCATCAACCGCCGCGAGTGGTCAATGATTTTCTTGGCTGCGTTCTGATCCTTGAGCTCTAGCAAGATGGTAGCAATGCGCAGCTGTGCGTAGACGTGAGCATCACGGGTTTCAGGGGTGTCGACCTTCTTAGCAACCCCCTCCAGGAACTCAAGTGCCTCCTTAGGGCTGCCACACTGCTCGGAGGCAGTGATAGCGAGGGAAACGTATGCCAACCGCTTAATTTGGGTCTCAAACCTGTTGATGAACCGCGTAAATAGGGGCATACGCACGGATGCGCTCTGGGGGTCCTGAAACAGCTCCAGCAATGCCACAGTCAACTGATGCCACAATTTACGTTCATACAAATCCTCCATGTTGTAGAACTGGGGCGCAAGCTCCTCGGCACTCTGCACCCGCAGCGAGGACAGCACATTAGGCACACTGTCCGCCATCGTGTCGTAGGTTCTAGTAGCACGCCAGGACTACTACTACCCTATTTATCAGCTTACAAGAACTTATGATGTGTCACATGATTCATTGTCGCAGATCGAGAGAGAAACAGCTTACAAGTAAAGTTAACTACGCGCGCTTGGCTCAGCAATAATGAGAATGAGAAAGCATGGGCCTGTTGTACAAATGATTTAGTTTAGTATTGGTGGCTTATAGTACTATTAGTGAACGAATGCTTGCCGAATATCTAGAAAAGAATCCAGCCCAATAGGAAGGCGATGATGGCGATCACAAACACGGTCGGAAGTGGCACCTGAGTGGTGGTATCAACACGGGTCACGGGACCAGTGCTGGTACCGGTGCTGCTGCCATAGGTGTTCTTCTCGTTGTAGCCGGTGTGACCAGAGTGACCAGCGTAGCCGGAGTTGGGACCAGATGAGGCGTTGGAGAACTGATTGGGGCCGCTCTGGGAGTCGTGGAACTCGAACTTGCCCTGGCTGCCGTGGGGCTCGTTGATGCCGCGGTTGTGGAGCTCGTTGCCAATCTGGGAGCCGGCAGAGTTGTACTGGCTGTACTTACCAGCTTGGCCGGAGCTCTGGCTACCGGGGAACTGGCTGGAGGAGTGGCTGGAGGAGTGCTGGTTGCCGTGGCTAGAGTAACCCTGGTTGCCGTGGCTGGAGTAACCGTGGTCGCCCTGGCTTGAGTAGCCCTGGTTGCCCTGGCTGTGGCCAGAGAACTGCTGCTGACCCTGGTTAGCGTACTGCTGACCCTGGTTGGCGTACTGCTGGCCCTGATTGGCGTACTGCTGGCCCTGAGAGCGGAGGTGCTCAGGAACAGCCTCCTTGAACTTAGACGAGGGCTCAGCGCCGGCGCCAGTCAAGCCAGTAGCAGTGGTGCCGAGACCAGCACCGTTGGAGCCATGGTGGACGCGCTGACCAGAGCTCTCGTTGTCTTTACTGCTGCTGCCGGTACCACGGGAGAACGAATCAGGCGACTGGGCGTCCTGGAACTGGGAACTGTTGTCGTAGTTGCCAGAATTGCTGTTACCGTACTGGCTAGAGCTGTTGCCGTACTGGCTAGTGTTGTTGCCGTACTGGCTAGAGTTGTTACCGTGCTGGCTAGAGTTGTTGCCGTATTGGCTCGAACTGTTACCGTACTGGTTAGACTGGTTGCCGTAGCTGCCAGTGTTGCTAGAGCCATAAGCGCCGGTGCTGGGCTGCTGGCTAGACCCGTAAGAGTTGTAGCCACCCTGAGAGCCGGCAGCGCCGATACCTTGGGCGCCAGCGCTGTAGCCACTGCTCTTGTTCTCGAGATCCTTAGGCACACCGTACTCGTTGAAGTTGCTGGTACCAGGGAAGTTTCCGGACTGCTGGGTCTGAGTCTGCACAGGGTAGGCAGACACGTTCTGGCCCTGGGTCTGGTTAGGGGTCTGGTTGTAGGAACCCTCCTTGTTGTTGGAGCCAAAAGCGCCAGCGACAGCACCGGCAGCGGCGCCAATGGCGCTAGATGCGGTAGCGCCAGCAGAGGCAAGCGAATCCTTAGCGTACTGAGTGTACTGCGAAGCCTGTTCAGTCAAGGGAGTGCCCTCGCTAGCCTCCGTGTTAGCGGTAGTGCCAGAGCGGTTGGTGTAGCCAGAGTCACTGGAAGTGGTGGAGTTCTTCTTAGTCTCGGTCTCGCGGCTGTTGCCATGCTTCTCGCCCTTCGAGTCGTCAGCGGTGATCTCGCCGTCCTTGAGCTTCAAGTCGTGCACCATTCTCTCCTCCTCCTCACGGAGCTTCTTGTCAGGCACCTTCTCTGGCTCAAGCCCGTGAGATGCGGGAGGGCCGCTAGGAAGACCGCTGTTAGCTAGCTTAGGGCCGGTAAGGGCATCACCGTCGTTGATAAGCTTGCTCTTGTGGGGGACACCAGGAAGGCCCTGAATGTCGTCAACAGTGAGCTCACGGCCAACGGGAGCACTCGTGGAGCCAGCGGTACCGGTGGAGCCGTTAGTGCCAGTTCTAGTAGCATCGGTGGCACTGCCAGTAGGGCCAGTAGTGCCAGTGCCAGAGTGACCAGTGGTGTTGGGGCCAGCAGGCACGCCGGCAACCTTCTCATTTCCGGTTGTGGAAGAGCCATGGGTGGCAGAGCCAGGGTGTTGAGAATACTCAGAGCCGCTAGTAGGGTTGCCCTGAAGACCGTGCTGCTGGGACTGCTGCTGTCCGGGATGAAGATGGCTGTAGTCGTTCTTGCTCTCCTGGGCGCCAGTGCCGTAGGGGGCAGATGATTGGCTGTATCCGCTAGTAGAGTTAGAGCCCTGAGCAGGAGTAGAGCTGAAGCCAGTGCCCTGCTGGGGGGCGTTGCTGTAACCGCCGGTAGAGCCCTGAGTAGGAGCGCCGGTGTATCCGCTAGAGGATCCATGAGTAGGAGCGCCGGTGTACCCGCTGGTGGAACCCTGAGCAGGAGCACCAGTGTATCCGCTGGCGGAGCCCTGGGTAGGGGCACCCGTGTAACCGCTGGTGGAGCCCTGGGTAGGAGCACCATTGAAACCGTTGCCCTGAGTGGGGGCACCATTGTATCCGCTAGAAGGAGCACCATTGAAGTCCTGCTGGGCAGAGGTGCCGTGGTGAGAACCAGCGCTCAGGCCAGCAGCACCAGCACCGGCGGCGCCGGCGCCAGCAAGGCCGCCAGCGCCAATGCCAGCGGCGCTACCATCATGGTGGCCGCCATTGAGGCCGTTGCCGTACTGCTGACCCTGCTGAATGCTGTTGTTAGTACCGTACTGGGATCCCTGGGCACCAGTAGCACCCTGGTGGGAAGTGGAGTGAGAACCAGGCTGGTTGCTGTAAGACACCTTGATCTTCTTAGACTTGACCAGCTTGTCGTACAAAGGCTTGTCCTGCTCGAGCTTAGTCCACAAGTCGCCAACGTTGGGGTACTGCTTAAGTTCGCGCAAGTCCTCAACAGGAGCGAGCAAGATCAAAAACTTGTCCTTGCTCTGCTCGCCATTGGAAACATCCTTGGCCTGGCGGGTAATGGCAACTTCAACGGATTCGCCGGGGCCAATAGTTGCAGCATTAGGACGCACACAATAAAGCTTAGGGGAAGTAGTCTTTACCTTGTAGACGTAGGTCTCCTTAGAGGAGGTGTTCCTAATGGTCAACGGCTGCTGAGTGACCTCAGTATAGGGCTGGTGGAATACGAGTTCTGAAGGTGAAACTTCCATGATGAACCGTGTTCAAGATTTTAGGGGAGGAAGAAGAATATAAGTTTATCCTTCAGTCTGATTAGGGGGTTGTTGTTGTTGCTTAAATGGGATATTCAAACAAGTCCAAGACCTAGTTCAGATTTCAAAAGGCGGGGAGGTTGGTGTGGAATAATGCGAGTATTTAAAGTCGACTGAGGTGAGAGGGGATGAGTGGGTCAAGGGGAGCGAAACAGCAACTTTGCCTGGGTTGGGATCATTGGCGGTGCCAAGCTAATGCATATGCCTGCTGCTGCTGCTGCTGCCGCTGCTGCTGCTGCAAGCTCAAATGGTTCGTCCTCACACGATGCGCTTATGCGTCAAACAACAACGCATTAGATGGAAACGCTCTCACGTCTGCAGCGGGTTGGGACCATTTGGAGCCAGTCGAAGCCACAGTTTAGGCTTGGGAAAACGTGACAAAACGCAACGCGTAACGAAGCTTCCCCGGCCAAAATGTATGCTCGACCTAGCCCTGATATTGCGGAGCAATTAAGCTAAGCTAGGCTCTGCTGCGGTCGTAGTGCCTAGTTCTCTCGGAACAAGATGCGTTGCCTGCCTGGTCAACGGCCAAGGGGCTCGGGTGACGTGCATTTTCCGTGAGTTGCTTAATCTTTGGGCTGGAAAAGTTGCAATCGGGGAGGTTATCGCACCAGCCTGGATCGAGAGACTGATCCCTTGTCCCAGCGAACCAGTCTCTAGTCAAAGAAACAGCTCGCCCTTTGGAGTTACTAGGATTTCAAAGTTATTATCTACAAGTTTGCTCTATGAAGCAATGCTTTCATTGTTCTAACTACAGAGGTTTCCCGCGTCTCATATCATTTATTCCAATGACCTCGCCTAATTAAGGCAAGGGGGGAAGGGTCTACGTTAGGCCTACATACGTAAGGGGGGCTTGTAGATAGAGCCGTTGCTTACAAGGGTTAAGTGAACTCACCATAGTTGGCCTCGGGAAAGGCTAATCAATTGCAGCATTGGCAACCCACTAGAGAAAGGCTGTATCTGGTAGTGCTAAATGTATGATCGAACTCAATCTAGTCCAGCTAAAGGTTTTGCTTGTCAATTGTTAATTGTTCGCTGGTGGCCGATGGGAGATGGGAGATGGCCCATGAGTTAGATCAATCGTGGGCCACCACCACCACCACCACCACTAGAAAATGTAGTTCTCATATAGGGCATGTCCGTGGTGGGGTTTTTCTACTACATCCTGATCTACTGGCTGGTATTTCCCTCGACATAGTCTCACATGCGTTCTAAATTATAGCAAGCATGGGAATCGTGACTTCGGACAGGTAGAGCGATAAAATTGACAATGCAAGGCCGGCAGGTCTTATTTTACGCTGCTATGTCAAGCAAGACCACAGCTTTTCAATATTTTACGAGGTCGTATAGCTAGAAGCAATGATCCAAAACGAATTAGCAGCGCTCTATAAGATCACCACCAAACAAACAGTTGCCTATACAACAACGATCAATCTATAAAGATAAACTTGTTTTAATTTTGGCTCATCTCCATAATCACAACTAGACAGTTAGGGCCACGGCTAACTGATAACGTACAATGGACAATGTATACATGTACAATTTGTGCCGTACATAACAGGCACAGCTACAGCCACAGCCGCAGCTACAGCCGTAGGTACCACCACTACAGCTAACAGCTAACAGCTAATAGTAGCAATTGCCCTTTCCCTAGCTTAGCCAGCCTAAAATGTACTCTACTTCTGCGGGCTAATCTAGCTACTAACGGCAACATTGACATCGCCGCCGCATATGCATGAGGCTCGCTCGGCAACGCTATTATTGTTATCTGAGAAATCTCACTGGGCTGCACAAGGTAACTACAACTGAACTATGATCTGCACCGCCTCACGCAATGCAATTGGTCCTGGGTCTGGGTTTGCCGCCTGTCATCTCTATACAGACTCGCACACCAATCTCAATGGATCATGACGTATAATTGGCACAATTGGCAAATGCCAGAAGTCGCTAGATCGTTTAACTCCACACAGGCACTAGGACGACAGCCGTAGAAAAGTGGAGTAAAATGCCTAACAAATAGCATGACACTACCCGCTATTGTCTAATGGAGTAAAGCTATGGCCAAATGGCCCACCCAAACCCATTGATGCTCGTAAAAGCTATGCTAACCTATTGGAACTAGCAAAAGCCACGCAAACGAAATATAAGTGCTGCGAGAAAACAAAGGTCACAGCAATTTAACAAAAACCAAAACTTTTTGGTATTGCACTCTTGTTCCTTCGGTCAAGTGCGCCTCCACGGCTCTGCCGCGCCTTTCTCCGCCTAATATCACTACGCTACAGTGGATGGCTGGCGATAGCTTATTTACTTCCTCCCTTTGGGAGATTGTTGTGTGTGTGTCCTATTCTTCCATTGGGGTGTGTGGTATGACTATGCAGTCTTTTTCTGGGTCTCACACAACACTCCATTCCCTCCCTCCCATAAGCTTATCCATTCTGCCTTCCCCCCCCCCTCCCTCTTCACCCTTCTTTATATCTACACCTTCCACAACAACGCCCCTCCACCTCTCCTTTTTTAATCCTCACACACTACAAAGGGATGGGAGCGTTTGTAGGCTTCAGCAGCCTTGGGTGGGACGACACAATCCGCACCGTGCGGTCGCCCTATGCTTCGTCGTCGGACCCGAGACGAAAACGTCGATTCCAAGACGATACCTCTGGCGGAGCTGGAAGCCCTCATTCCAGGCAACGAGCTCTGTTATCAAGCCATGGCTCACCTACCTCGGTATCCAAAAGAGTCAGGACTAACTTTGTCGACGAAATCCCCATAAAGCGACGGCTCGAATCCCTTGACAGAACTCAGCTACTTGACTTGTTAGAGTCCTTGGTCGAGCGCCACCCTGAGGTGGGCCAGACGCTCGAGTTAGCGACGCCGAAAATCACAGCCGACAGGGCGCTAAAAAGCCTCCGGGCCTACTACGAAAGAATCATTCAAAACCTACCATTCAAAGGTGACCAGCTCAATGATTATGCATACCTCAGAGTCAAGCCCCAGCTTGACGACTTCTTCCGCGCCCTTGCAGACTACCTCAAAGTGTTTTTGCCTCCTCACTCCACAGAGTTCACCCAGAGTCTCGAATTTCTCAATGGTGCCACCGAGTTCATCCATAATCTTCCAGAATGGTCAACCATGTCCAATAATGACCTCCGTAACAGAGCATACGTCGAGCTCGGTATAGCATGGAGCATGGTATTCAAGGAACTCAGCGGCACCTTACAGTTCTCTGTGCATGGTGCACCGTGGATCCGTGACGTTATCAAGCACAATGAACGCTCAGGAGGACGCATGGGTGCCGCAGTCGACTGTGTTATGCAGGAATATTCAAGTGCAAAGAACGACCAATCTGGAGTCATGGCACAGCCTTCTCCAATTGCTGCCGCAGACTTTGTGTATTAACGTCGAACTCTCGCAATCATAACCCCCATAAAGTCGCCGATTTTGACTCTGTTGTCGGCACCCGCATGCATCTCTTTTTTCTTTTACCCTTTTTCTAGGCGCATTCAATGCTAGAACATCTGGCCACAGGAAAACGTCCTCTTTGTGCTACATCCTATTTATCCGTAAAGTTAATTCCAAAAAATTCCGCCCATAAGCGCGCCAACTAAATCCATACAGATTGTGTCATCTCAGGTCGATTAGTTTATGCACCTAATATAAGTGCACGCCATGAGCCCCCTTAGATTACAGTACAGTTTTTCAAGCGCGGCTCTTTATTTTTAACGGTTATCTTTAAAACGTCAAACTTCCGCCACCTTTTTTCCACAATTGCGCAAACTTGTTGTTTGTGAATCATTGAATGTCTGAGGATTTCGGGTCTCGCGTCAAGAGACGTTTGCAATATGCATTCTGGACAACGCCAGATAAGATTCCCAGGCGCGAATTGAAACTCCGCACTGAGAACAGCACCTCCTCAAGTTTGTTAGGTGAGAAGGAGATTGTCGATGCCACATCAGTTGTTCCTGTTGATGCAGCAGCAGAGGCCGTAGCTTCGGAAGATCCCGAGCTTCAAACCAACGGATTCAAACCAGGACTCAGATTCTTTACTTCGCTAGCCATATTCATGACAATGCAGTTCCTTGCTTCTGTTGACTCCACAGCTGTTGGTACAGTAGTTGCAACGATGACTGACGACTTGAATGCTACTACGGCTCAAGCAGAATGGATCGGAAATGCGTATTTACTGACGAGTTGTGCCTTCCAGCTCCCTATGTCTGCTTTCTCGGATATCTTTGGCAGACGAGCGATGGTTTATATAACTTTTGCCCTGTTCATGGTTGGCTCACTCGTTACTGCGGTTGGAAAGAACATGACTACTGTCATTGCCGGTCGCACTGTCCAGGGCGTCGGCGCCGCCGGTTGCCTTGTGCTACCAGAAGTATTTGTAGCCGACGTCATTCCGTTGAGACTTAGAGGCCTTTACTACGCGTATCTTTGTGGTATTTGGGCGTTGGGAGCCGCTGTCGGCCCTGTCATGGGTGGTGCTTTGGCTCAGTATACCACTTGGCGCTGGCTATTCTACATCAACCTTCCCATCTGTGGACTCGCTCTTGTGGCTACACCATTCGGTCTTCGTTTGAAGCCTATCTCTGACAATTGGAAGTCGCTGTTGCGTCGCGTTGACTATGTTGGCACAATCGCTGTCATTGGTTCTGCCACCAGTGTAGTCCTCGCTATGAGTCTTGGTGGTACGGAGTACGAGTGGAAGTCTTGGCGGGTCATCTTCCCCTTGGTTCTTGGCTTTGTCGGCTTTATCGTTGTCGGCTTTTATGAGGTTCGGTACGCTCAGGTGCCAATCTTTAACCCAAGAGTGTTTGCAAACATTTCGGCCATACTGAGCTTTGCTCAAAACACTCTGCAGGGAATTGTGGCCATGGCCGCATTATACTACCTTCCAGTATACTTCCAGGGAGTGCTCGGGTATGGCCAACTCATTAGTGGTGTCGCATTGCTGCCGTTGAATCTCGTTGGAACTCCAGCGTCTCTTCTTGCAGGACTCCTCATTACTAGAACTGGGCATTACCACTTCATTACCTGGATTTCATGGGCTTGTGCCGTACTTGGAGGAGGAATTCTACTTATTTTCGACCTGCACACTTCGGTTGCACAGCTCATCTTCCTTCAATTCCCCGCTGCTCTTGGAATTGGTGCCTTGTACTCGTCTCTGAGCACTTCTGTTATTGCGACCAATGCAGCTCCAGAGTGGACGAGTGCGGCTGCATTCATGTCGTTCAGCCGCGGTCTTGGTGATGTCTTCGGCACAGCTATTGGTGGCTCGGTGTTTGCAAGTCAGATGCGATCTCAATTGGCAAATGTTCAAACTGGTCAGGTCGAAGCTGATCAGGCTTTCTCGATCGTGACCTATATCCGTCATCTTCCTACCGACAGCCCGCTGCGCATTGAACTTCAGAAAGCTCTGACTACAAGTGTGCATGGCATCTTCTACGTCATGTTAGCAGTATCTGCACTTGGACTCTTGATGTGCTTCGTGATCCAGGAGTACTCCCTTGACCGTACTTCTGAAACTCAGCAGGGAATCGAGGAGGAGTAATTCTAATTAATGTACATAATGATTGAAATAACGAGAACTGAATAACATATTAACATACTAAACATGGCCTTTCGTAGTCGTCGTCTTCCCCACGTTTGAGATTCCCTGCACTAAATAAGAGCTTACCCTGCCCTGAGATTTTGGCTACTAAGCAAGCCTGCCTACATGTGGGGATTACAACGCGCCTGCCTTAATCTAATCTGGCGCGTTATCGGGAGTTAATTCCCAGCGTGCGTACTAGCATATGTTGCTAAATTTCGATTATTTCGAAGTAACAAGATAGTGGGGATAATTGTTCTAAAATGGATATTTTGTCCGATTTCCCAAAGTCATTAGTCGAAAAAAGAATATATAAATGCATTTACATGTAAGCTCGATGAGCCGTAGTTAATAAGTTCGCGCCTCGCCGCTCATACGCCTAGTTCAGAGGCGGGGTGGAAGCCTGGACAACTAAGTTATATCTCGGACCACCCTTCGTCAGCATATCCCTAACTTGTTGCCTGCAAGTGGCTGCCTGCTTTGGAGGGGTAGTTTATAAAAGTGGTTGATTTCTCAAAATGGTGAAGCCATTGACAGGAAAACCATTGCTACACTTTCTCACAATCTTTGTCTCCCTGGGAGTGTTCCTTTTTGGCTATGATCAGGGAGTAATTTCCGGTATTATCACCGGTAGCTACTTTAAGGAGTATTTCGAGAACCCCAGTCGTGCCCATATTGGTACAATGGTGGCAATTCTCGAAATTGGTGCCTTAATATCTTCCTTGCTGGTTGGTAGGCTAGGAGACATTCTTGGTAGACGAAAAACGATCCTGTACGGAGCAGTCATCTTCGTGATCGGGGGCCTTGTTCAGACCTTGGCTTGGAAGATGCTCGTGATGATCATTGGACGCGTCATCTCCGGACTTGGCGTGGGTATGCTGTCAACAATTGTTCCCGTATACCAATCGGAGATCTCTCCTCCTCATAACCGGGGCAAGTTTGCCTGCATTGAGTTCACGGGCAATATTGTTGGCTATGCCGCTAGCGTTTGGGTCGACTACTTTTGTAGCTTTTTTGAAAGCAATCTCAGTTGGCGTATGCCATTGCTGATTCAATGTATCATGGGCCTGACTCTGGCATTTGGTTCCTATTTCATTATCGAGACGCCGCGATGGCTCATCAACAAAGATAAGGACGAAGAGGGAATGAGCACGCTCCTGAGATTACATCCAGTACACGAAGGACAGAATGTTGCTCGCCGTGAGTTCGATGAGATCAAGGAAGCAGTCTTGCTCCATCGCATGGATGGCAAGCACTCGTACTCCTACATGTGGAGACGATATAAGAAGCGAGTACTCATTGCCATGTCATCTCAAGCTTTCGCCCAGCTTGATGGTATCAATGTTATCAGCTACTATGCTCCTTTAGTATTTGAACAGGCTGGCTGGAAAGGTCGAGAGGCTATTCTTATGACAGGTATCAATGGTATTGTTTACGTGCTGTCAACAATTCCTCCTTGGTATGTGATTGACAAATGGGGAAGACGACCAATTCTCATCAGTGGTGGCCTCACAATGGCCGTCTCATTGGTGATGATCTCTTACTTTATTTATTTGGAAATTGCCGCATCACCGACGTTGGTGGTGATTTTTGTGATCATTTACAATGCATTCTTCGGATACAGTTGGGGACCTGTCCCATGGCTCTATCCGCCTGAGATTTTACCGCTCAGTGTTCGTGCGAAGGGCGCATCGCTATCGACTGCATCAAATTGGGCCTTCAACTTCCTTGTAGGAGAGGTGACCCCAGTCCTGCAGGAGTCGATGGGTTGGGCGATGTACCTTCTGCCTGCATTCTTTTCGGTCTGCTCAGTGATCCTAGTATACTACGTGTACCCAGAAACCAAAGGAGTCACTCTAGAAGAGATGGACTCCGTGTTTGGAGACCCGACCATTCGCTCGTCGACCTCCTTAGGCGGCCTCGGACCCGATACTGAGGCATTTATATCAGATCCAGCACCCGGTCCCTCCGTTGACAATCTCATACAAGGACAGCGGAGTAGACGAGGCTCCTCTCTAGGCGCTGAACGAGCACCTGCTCCGGGAGCAAGGACGAAAAATGGCTACACGGCCCTTAATCAACCTCCGTCATGATCTTTTTTTCTTTCTTAAATATAAGCAGCATTATTATCACTACTAACCTCGTCACTAAGAGGTGTGATTAAATCTAGACGAATAAATAAAAAGATGGAGCCTTCAAATTGGCACAGTCTCGTCACCCTTTATATTACTCCATCCGTTCCAGTCCAAAAACCGTGTTGGGTCAACTGATTTTCTATACTCAATCACCCAACGCGCTACCTGCTCGGATAGATTCACATTTCCAGACTTAGGCTCTTTCCGTTTCCGGTCAATATACTCGTGAAGTCCCTTGCGGAAATCATTGGGGTTCTCTCCCATAGTGCAAGAGCTCATATATTGGAGGATCTTCATGGCAGGCGTATTAAAGTCCTCGGCGTGCACGTACTCACAATCCTTGCGTTTCAAACATGGCTTCCCGGATGCTTCTGTGACGCAGAAAACTTTATCCTCGATACCAGGAACAAATCTCGAATTAAATGTAGATGAAAAACACCTACCTGGCTTGCCAATATTCTCATACGAGAATCGCCATGACGAGAACATTTGCAGTGGCGATTCAGGTACTTTAACAGTACACTCTTTGCTGCGAGCGAATGACTCACGTGAAGTTTCACTTGTCTGACTAGGAGCGATATCGTCATGAACAAGCAGATCAGGTTCGTCTGGCTCGTATGCATCATCATCGGGCATGTCAACATCCTCGTAGTCCACAGCTTGAACAGGTTCTGGCGGGGGTTCAGCTGCATCGATTGTCTCAACAGCTTGTGCAGGCGCTTGTGTAGGCCCTGAATCGGACTCCTTATGCTCAGTTTCTGCTTGGTCAAGTGGCTTCGATGCCGCCATATGCGCTGCAAACATTTGACTTCGAAGTGCTTCCTCGCCTTTGACAATTTCGCTTAGCTCTGTAGTGAGATAGGCTTCTTCTTCTAGCTTCTTTTTCAGATCGACTTTAGCGCCTGCCAGCCTGCTGGTAAGCCGTGCAATCTTCTTGTTCAACTTTGGAAGATCCAAGCCGTGCAAGCGCCGGCTCGTTGCTTCTTTTCTCAACAGCAACTGCTGAAATTGGGCACCCAATGTTGCCAGAACAGCATCCTGACTGGCCTTGGCCGCACGTTTGGCCTCGTTTTTGGCTTGCAGTTGCTTAATTTCCATACGAACCCTCTGAATCTCCGCCTCCACATCCTTTGTTTCCACTTTATTCGAAGCCTGCATTAAAGGCTGTTCTAGTTCAACGATTGAGTGAGGTTGTGGTACGGAGGCAGTGCTATCAGTTACGACGGCAGCCTCCACGCTCGCGCTCGTAGGCTTAACCTCATCAGATTCCATGGAGTCTTCGTCTTCGCCTGACTTTATATCTTCTTGCTCTTCAGAGCTATATTCAGAGTCACTTAAATCAACAGTGAGACCATTCGCCCACCTCGGGGCTCCAAAAGTATCAGCTTCTGGAGCTGCGCTTGAAGGGCGCGAAAGATTCTCAATCGAGACTTTCTCTACTGACTGGATGGCCACTATGTCATTGGTAGTAGGCACTGTTATCTGAGGTGCTTTTAGATTCAACTCTTCGTATATCTCGCGGAGGAATCCATTGGAAACGCCAGAAAGTCTCTCAATTTCGTCAAACCCCAGGCCAAGAATATGCAAGTCTTCAACTGCTTGAGAAGCTTGAATGACCCCCTCTTTCCGCTTCTTAGACTCCTCGAGCTGCTTCTCACGTTTCGCAAGCAATAGCTGTCGTATCTCCTGTGCGGAGCGGCCTATCATGGTCTAAGATCCTCCCGCACAGATGGTGAAACAAGGTTCGCTGGCTACAGAGCTTAAGAGCGCTATTGATCCTCCCTGACAAATATTTATTCAGGTGCCAAAAGCATCATCCATCGGCTTTGTGCCGATTTATCAATTTACATTATATTTACACAGGATGCTTTTCAACGAAAAGACACAGATTAAGGACTTACAATTCGAGACATAGTTCTCGGCTTCGGGGTGGGATTCACATATCACGATCCAGAGAAAACAAATTTTCATGATAAATAACAACGCTTTTCAATTTAGAGGCTTATGTCCAATTAATATTTAACCTCTTGCGATTGCTTCAGCGTCCTCAATGCGACGGAAACACGCAACGAATTTCGAGCCACTGTTTCTAGCCACCTTTTTACCTTCTTCAGTCTCAGTAGTCATGATGCGCACACACTCGTCCTCTGCTTCCCATTCTTTTGAGAGGCGATCAAAAAGAGGGTGTGCTTCTAGGTGAGAGACCATCCAGTTGTGAAGATCCTCGACATCAGTGATAGTGTAAATGACTCCACCCGGGCGGAGTACGTATGCATACTCTGAGGCCAGGGACGATGTAACAATTCTCTGCTTGTGTTTGCTTGACTTGAAGTGTGGATCAGGGAAGCAGAAGAAGATCTTCTCGAGCTGTCCCTTGAAGAAGTAGTTGGGCATGAACTTCATTGCATTTCCTCTTAATACTGCGATGTTGCTGTAATCTCGCGTCTCCGGGTTCTGCCTTCGTAGAGCTATGATTCTGTCCTCAACATATTCGGTAACCTGGACGCGGATCTCCATACCCAAAATTAGTTTGTCGTGAAGGGGCTTGCTCAGGGCCACGAGCAGGCCACCGAAGCCACAGCCGATATCTGCTACTGTGGGCACTTGATTAGGATGGCCAGGGTACAGTTTAGACCATTCAACAGATTCTGGAGACATAGGGTAGTCAAAATGATGGTCACTGAGAGGATTGGAGTGTGCACGCTGCCTGTAGAATCGCTTTCTAGGCAGCTTCACTAACTCATTAGAATCACCCTCAGCGCTGGCCTCGGCAGGCAAGTCAAATTCAACATGTTGTAGTCGTTGTCGCTTTTGAGCCTGCTCCTCGCGATAGGCTTGACGTTTAGCGCCTTCTCCCGCCATCACACAAACGCGTTTAAAGATGGTATGATTCTCTCTGCACCGAGCGGAATTTTCCCTCTTTAGTCAAAAATGGTCCCATTTGGGAGAATTTTCACATAGTTTGGCATTCCGGCAGCCAAGACCGAAGGAAAATGGTCTTTAAGACAAAATTTAATAAATAAATGCTAATAAATAGACCTCTATCAAATCAAAATCGCATAGTTATTGCGTATCGAGGCTCTGCTGTTAGTATCAGAAGTTAGGTTGGAAAAAAAGGGTTGTCTTTCACGCTTGCATCAGTGTGAGCTGAGTTAAAAACATTCATCATTTTAGACAATCTGCCAAAAAGTTGACAGATGATCGTTAACATACCTTTTCAATATCTGCGGCAAGAATATCAAGCTCGCGTGTAGCTGAGGAGCTGATCAGAGGTGTGCTTCCAAAGGAAACAACGCGACGCACCTGATCAATCTTTGCATCAACAAGTTTTCCCGTATTGATCATGTCAATGACTAGACTTTCGCTTTGATCAGAAGGGATGAGATCAGTCAAGCACGCAGCAAGAGTGTCTAAAGAGACCGACCGCGAATATAAAGCTACCAAGGAGATATTTCGCTCGGCGCATTTACGGCTACAATCGGTTTCCATGATCTCTGAGATGCGTTTAGCATCATCGGCAGTAAGCATGAGCCTAGTCTGGTCCTTGCATGCAAGATCAGCTAGGCTTGTCTCGGGGCCGTATGTGGACAGCACATCCGCACTACCCGGTGAGGAAGGGTTCACTAAGGCACAAGCAACTGCTTCATCTAGACGCCCCTGAGCCGCGAAGCGGCCAGCTTGACGTTTAGACATCGCATGAATGCCCTACGAAGGAGCTCAAACTCAAATGGAAGGTTCCGTCGAGAAGTGAGTGCTAGGAAGGAAGGTGAGCTGTTAAAAAAAAAATTGGCTTATATAGCACTGAGGTTTGGGGTCGGCGGTAACTTTGGAGACTAGGGCTCCAGCATAAGAGTTTGGTGAACTAGACCCCAAAGAAAATCTTAAATAGGCTCTATGAAATCGTGAACTTTTAAGTTCTTTAAGTTCGAGAGGGTTTTGGCTCTGGTTTTATGAAGGAACCACCGAGAAGTGGGTTAGGTTACTTTCATGGATCGAGGATGGCATTTGAGCAGCTCTCATCCTCGAATTGACTGATAGCAGAATAAATAAAAGATTTATGTACAATTTGAAGCTCTAATACGCTATGCCTCAATGGCTTTCCTCCGTAATTTTCTTCTCTAAGATTTTCTCTGAGGTTTTCTCTTGAGTGGCAGGCATCGGAAGTCTAGCTATCCGATCATGCGTATCTATGAGCTTTTGGTCAATGACGATATTCTTTGCCTCATGCTGTCTTTTTGCAAGGCTCCACAAATCCTCGCGGTATTTTCTTAGGCTCGTATTGTTCACCATGGCACCGAGCATTGTCTGAAATGATACAACATCTTTGTTGAGAGACTTGAAGAATGCCCAGACTTCTTCCGCATCACCTGTTGTCGCGACACGGCCAAGAAGTGCATTGCCAAGAACTTGACGTGCTTTTGTACTAGATGATTTCGTGTCTCGGTATTGCTTTCGCGCATTGGCAACAGAGCTAGGTTGTGTGATGATTGATACAGTATAATCTGTATCTTTAAATCCCCATTTTTTCGTATATGTATGGACCGTTTTGACATCATCGTGAAGATTGTTTTGTTTCAGCCAATGAAGCAATCTATTTCGAGCGACGGCACCCGCCTGTGGACCAGCGAGCTTCACGACCCATAGGGCAGAGACCGGCTGCTTATAGTTGTGCAGCCAAAAGAATGCATCATGGGATGCCAAAGTTGAATCTCGTAGTCTTTTGGGGTCTGTGCGAAGTACCTTGTAAACAAGGCCATGATGATGGTCAAACATAGCTCGTGTTTTGCAGAATTGGGCAATGGGCATGTTAACAGTACTATTGATTTTCTGTCTGAGATCCGCTATTTCGGAAAAATTGCCCGACCGATTGGTTATCCTTTGAGGTGCAAAGTCATTATCTAGCAACTTTGTGAGTTTCTGTTTCAACCGGCTCATTTCAAAATAATAAATGCACAATCACCAGAACCAAGGAATCTTTCACATCTTAATTTCTCATGTGCTTGACAGAGAGTAAGCACAGAGTTAACGCATAAATCCTGGTTAAGCAGAATGTGACCTATGCATAGCAGCACACCCATGGGCTGGGAAATGGCTAGTGGGGGTGCAAGCCAACCAATTCGCTGCATAAATCATACATGTATGGGTTACCTGACCAAGTTGCGACTATTCTCCTTAACGTTTAAGCGATTTTCGAGCACAATGCCTGTTAACGTTGGAAACGATTCTGTGACCATTACTTTGGCTAGTAACCCTAAGACTAGTGTCAAAATCCTGAATTATGGCGCTACTGTCCTTGAGTGGAAGGTCAATGGAGTTGAGAAGCTTTGGCTAAGCAAGGCAGCTAAACTTGATGGATCGAAAGCAGTTCGCGGAGGAATCCCATTGGTGTTTCCACGATTTGGTCCAGCCACGGGTAATCACCCTGCTACTGACAAGCTTCCCCAGCACGGCTTCGCTCGCATTGCTATTTGGGAATTCCTGGGTCAGGTCGACGAGCACACTGTTCAGTACGGATTGGGCCCGGAGAATTTGACCGAGCAACAAAGAGATGCTTGGCCTTACAACTTCACATTGATTTACACTGTCAGCCTTGAAGAGGATGCTCTGAAGGTCAGCATGTCTGTCGAGAACGCAGGTACCACCAAGCCTTTCGACTTCAACGTGCTCTTCCACACTTACTTTGCCGTTCCTGACGTTACAAAGACCCACATTGAGGGTCTTCATGGACTGACTTATGCCGACAAGGTTCTCGGTGGTAAGGAAATCCCTAGCGAAACTGAGAAGACCGTGTCATTCAGCGGAGAGGTTGATCGCGTTTACAAGTACTCTCCCTCCAAGGTGTTCATTGAGACTGCTGGCAAGAAAGAGTTTGAGGTTGACTCCTCTCCCGAGCTCGTTGATACTGTCGTTTGGAACCCCTGGGAGAAGGGCGCCGCTGGCATGAGCGACTACGAGCCTAAGAATGGCTATGAAAAGATGGTCTGCGTTGAGAAGGGTGCTGTCGACAAGTTCGTAAACCTTGATGCTGGAAAGAAGTGGGAAGCCTCTGTTAAGTACAAGTCCCTGCTTTAAAGATTGAGCATAGAACTAGAAACAACAATGGCTTAGATACATAGTGTAAGTTGCTCCTTACGATTCAATGGTTTGATGATTTGAGTATTCAATGCATTTTGAAACTTGAACAATTAATTTAGACAAGATGAAATACGCAAAATCTGCACTGTGAAAAGTCTCAGGCACCGAGCACTTGAATCTCCACATTGGGAACTGTCAGCACACTTGTCCATCACCTGCCATTCTTATCACCGCGCTGCTGCTGGCTTTATAAAAGATTCAACGCCTGCTCGATCTCCGGCACGGGCTAAGTGTCGATGGCGAATGGACGTGTTCAAGATATTGGCAGATATAAACCAGCTGGAATATGACGGGAAATACTTGGAGGAAGCGAGAGCGATCGAGACTAATACTTTGAACTATCGCTGGCGGGAGCGAATTCCGCTAGCCGCTGTACCTGCTAACTCAAGTTTCCAAGAATATGCCAAGACTGAGTTCAGGGCTCAGCTTCATGCATTGAGACAGAGCCAGTTGGACTTGTCCAACCGAGTAGAACACGACCGCTCTAATGATCTTGCAGTGAAGCTGGCAAACACAATGTCCCGGGTTGGCGCCCTTTATTTACGAGAGGGAAGCTATCGAGAAGCGAGCAATTGCTTTCTGGGAATGCGAGGAGCCGGGGATGAAGAGACGTACCATAGCATTGTGCTGATTTCCCATGCTAACATCCTTCAAAAGCTTTGGTCGGCTGTCCATACAACAAATACCCAGTACTTGGCGTCGTTAGATAAAATCAAGAATCGTGATGTGGCAACAAATCTAGTTGTGGACGACGCACTTGCATGTTGGATGCTTGGAGACTATGCCGACTGTGCCTCGTTACTCTTGAGCCTCGAGCCTGTCGTGTATACTTTGGAGACTACGTGGATAACTCAGAACCAGATGATGGCACTGTTGTCATTGGGTAGTGTGGCTACACTTAGTCGAGAAAACTTGCAAATTTTGATGGAAGATAATGCTCGTTGTTCAAAGGATGTTATTGACAACTTCTTGAATCTCAATGTCGCCAGCTTCCGGTCCGAGGTTGACCGGCTGTGCAAGATTATCGAAGAACATTGGTTTTTGAGTGTAACGGTGCCCATAGTGCGATCATTACTCCAAAAACGGCTTGTTGTGACGTACTTGAGCGTATATTCCGAGTGCAAGCTTTCGTCTCTGCTCGAGACGTTCGATCTAAAGTTGCTGGAGTTTCTCGAGCTCGCCCGAGACTGGGAATTGCCTCTACAAGTCGACGGCGTGACCAACAGTGTCAAGTGGAAACAGCGAACGATTGTAAACGACCATGGTCTGGGTGAACGATTCGCTCGCGATGCTCTAATTAAAATATGGCGCGACGAATTGTCAAACCTCGAAACATAAGAATCTGTAATTTTAATTTAGGGTCTACCCGCTCTAATTGGCCCGGGCAGCATAATCCTCAACTAGGTATCCATTAAATAGCAATCGCAGCTCGCGTGCTGCGCTTTCAGCCTTGGCAAGAAGCTCTCTTAGAGTTTTTCTTTCAACTTCGCCCTCGGCAGTGACCATTAGGCTCACGAGCTGGGGAGGTACAGTTGTCTGAGAGGTAGAGCTCAGCGAAGCTCCATTAGAATATGCGGCGACCAGTTGTTGACAAGAAGCATCAACATCCACATCTGCAAGTATTTTGTTGTCTGCGACAGCGACGGCAACTGCAGTCACCATATCGCGAAGGGCGATGCCAGCGTTGACCAGTGCTAAAGTCGCAGCATTGACAGCAGCAGCGAGTTGTGGGGCCCGTCCCGCACCATCTGCAGCACTCAAGACTTCGAGGCTGATCGTGATCGCACTCTTGGGGTACTGGTCAAGGTAGATAGCTGGGGTTAGAGATGCACGAACGAAGTCAGCTAGAGTGCGCTCGAGGTCCTCAGCTTCCTCGGTACTGCCAGCAGCACCAGAGTATGGCTCGACATTGACCTCTACAGACACTTGTGCCTTGGGATGAAACTTATCGCCGGTTCTTAATTGTATTGGGCCGTGTACTGAACACTGTATCTTTGTCTGGCCGGACTCGAGGTAAGCCGAGCCAGTTGCAAGGGCCGTGACGCCCTGCCGTATGAACACAGGCCGAGGGCCATCTTTTAAAGGCTCATTCTTGGGTGCAGATGCTATTTGAAACGGCACAGCATCTGTGGGCCCGAGGTTTCGTCGACGGTCCGCTAGTCCGCTCATTTTATTGTTTGGCAGTTGAGTAGATAATCTATTTTTCAAAGCCTAAGCTTAGGTCCTTCGCTTACGCGTGCTATGGAGATAGTCAAAATGGCACGCGAAGGCAGAAGATGAACACCAGACCAAAGGCAGGTGATTTCAAGCGATAAAAACGTTTAGGAAAGCATTCTGTGTGGTTTGGAAACTGTTGAACAACTCCAAAAGATTTGGAGTGTGGTCCGAGAGCTGGTTGTGTGTCTTTAGATAGGAGTTATATAGAGGTGAAACAACCTGCATATATATATTCGAAACCGAGCTATTTAAATCCGAAAGCGAGCTGAATAAATTAGTTGGTTGGCTACACTATGAACAAAATAGGTCCACACACAGCACTAGACGTTTGACTCCAGCTCACTATACAAAGCCAAGTACCTGTGCTAGTCTTTTATGGAGTCAGTTTTAACAAACTTTAACAAAACAGATTTTCCCGCTATAAAATAAATTGATTGCAGATAGATCTACTTTTTTTGGAAGAACAATACCAACCTCGAAATGCCCTGACATTGTTCTCAATCGAATACCGTTAGTGAGCTGTTTGACATTTACACGTGACATGCGTCAAATCGTTTCCATGCAGTAGCGACCTCGCATGGCTGCTTAATTTTTTCCCCTGGATTTCGATCGAGATCTTCAGCTTGTTGAACCAGAGACAAACTGTTTCTGAAAATTCCCTGGCATGTCACCACCAAACAACCCTTGAAAGAAGTTTTGGACCCACAGCAATCGTTGCTCGGTCTGACCTTCCGCCAATACCAATACCAGGATCATCTCACGCAGCACTGCATATCACGTGCTGCTGCTTATTGGGTTTACCCCTTCCCATATCACCCTTAGAAGTATTTGGTGGTGCCAAGTAAGGACAGCGCCAATAGGAACATCGCCCAAGTTGGGACAGAGGGATTCTTAGTCCTTGGCTCGAAAGAGGATAAGATGATTAAGGGCTAGGGTCGTCGAACAGCAACCGTAACCCACAACCCGTTACGAGAAGCCAATAAGCAGAGGAGGTTAAGCGGTCGCGAGGGAGAAAAGTATGATGAAACAAAAGAGTAGGTATAGAATTTTAAAGATAACAGCGAAAGTAGGTATAGTATACTAGTTGCCAATGGTACAATTGAAGTCATAAGAAGGTTAGTCGAAGTATAGGCAGATTTCACATGATGATGCACTTGCTTGACGACGACGACGACTTTTGCTTGCTGCTCAGGTGCTCCTGAAGGTCAAAATCTCGGACCTCAGCAACCTGAGCGCCCTTCTCGCGTCTTTCGCGGTTCTCCCGGCGTATGCGAGACTGTTCCTCGTGTTCGTCTGTCCATAGTCGGCGGATAGGCTCCTGCGTCGACTGGTCGTCTCCGGATACCGAAGCGATCTTGTCCATATCTAGAAATCCTGTGGTCTTCTCTGGAGTCACGTCATTGCCGTTCGCGGCAACAGACGCTCTAATAGTCTCCATACCTCCGGTGACCATGGCTAGGATTTGGTGCTTAAAAGGATTTTTTTTTCTTCTTCTTAGCTTGGAAGAAGGAGAGAAAAGGTGGGTTGGTGAAACCGATGTGGGATGATGATGAGGAGCAGGAGGGGGTTGATGATGGTATGCGAAGCCTCAGGTCTATAGTCTGACACTTGACAAGTTGACTGAAGGTGCCACCACTATAGTTCAACAAAAGAAAACTAAAACCAGTCTGGGGTTGAACAAGCAGGTTTTTATGTGAATTGATAAGACAACTAAGTGACGTCCAAACGTGGTCTATATTTTAGTCCATAAGGCCGACACGGCCCTGCCACGCCGACATGGGTCTCCCTCTCTCTCTACCAAGGATAAGCAGCTGCAGCCGTGCAATCTATCCCTGAGTATACGCTGAGTAATCACATTATATGCTGACACACGTGCTGCTTAAACTCTGAGGGAATCATGCAGGATCCAGTCGCTACCAGAAAATTCGTGCGTGATGATCCCCCACAGCTCTCGGGTCCCCCACTATGGAATTTACACTGTGGTTTGTTGACAGGGCCCTGACAGCTCCTAAATAGAATGTGGGTTTTAAAAAACAAATCTTTTGTGGCGTGAAGTTGGGTATGATCTTTCTTCTTTACTTGGCCCGAGATCGTAATCTCAGTCCAAACTGAATCGTCCCATCAGGACGACCAGAGCTTAATAGTAACCTGAGCTTAATTCTAAAGACTGTACAGAGGACCCCGTGCTGCTGCATTCCTCTCCTAATCATGGCAGCATATGACATGCGGGCTTTTTTTTCGCTTAAAGAGGAAAAGGGTTGTGGGTCTCGCATAAATTCTTGACAAGATGCAATGTTCTTTGAGTTCCTCGCCCGAACATCACGTGTGCAGCACGTGAGCACAGGGCGGCTAAGACCGCTGTGGTGCTTCCAAACACCGTTAGCATGTGCGGCCATCAAAAGCAAAAGGGTCCTGGCGTTCGTGACATTTATAAATTACTCTCATATTTTGGTATGAGACATAAATCAAAATTTTTTGGTGGTTGGCTACAGAAAAGTCTCGAAATATTGGTGGCCACTTATCTATTTCCCTATTAGGACTCGTCAATGACGGCCGGCGAAAGTGTGGTCCCATGATCTTCGTCCAATCTGCAGAAGGTCCCGCATGAACCATTGCCATATCTAGATAGGCTCAATAAAAGAAGATTTTGTACAAATTGACTTCAGTCCGAAATTGACTTTCATCTTGCAATGCTGGACGTCTACTTCCTGGCTACTACCAAGGACTTTGTTCTTATATTTGTTGGAGTACTAATTTCCATTGTAGAAGCTCTGGCAGAGCCAGCATCAGTTATCATTGTTGGCAAAATATTCCGTGAACTTAAACATCTAGCAAATGGGACCATCTCGCGCACAGATTTTATGTCCAAAATCACCCACCTCACTTGTGGCATTGTTGGAATTGCCGGAATCACCTGGGTTGCTGGCTGGCTAGCCTATCTGGTCTGGATGTCGGTAGGGTATCGCCAAGGAAATCTTGCCAGATTAAAGCTTTACAGGTTCATTGTTCATCGTAAAGTCGAATGGTTTGATGCTGTCGAAAATTTAACTGGCCTCACTATCATGTACTACAAAGACATTCAAGACCTCGAAGTTGCAGCTGGCCTGGCGACTTGCGAAATGGTCTCAATGGCGGTCAGCCTCCTTGCTCACATTGCAGTTGCATTCTATTACTCTTGGGCAGTCACGCTAATTTCCTTCTGCGGCATTCCGATTCTAGTGGTCATTGGTGCTCTATTTTCTCCGGTAGTTGAACGAAAGGTCAAAGAGCAGAAGTCTATACTCGAGCGTGCTAATGCCCATGCTAATTGGGTTCTCGGAGCCTTGCAAACGGTCAAAGTGTTCCAAAAGGAAGGGCGCGAGTGGTCATTCTTCCATAACAACGCACAGCAGAACCAGAAGGTGGCTACCCAATTCTGGTGTCTATTCAATATGCAAATGGGTATCGCAAGATTCATTGTCTTGAGTATGTTTGTCCAGTCTTTCTACTTCGGCTACTACATGGTTCATCATCATGGCCTATCCGCAGGCGCTGTGGTGTCCGTCTTTTGGTCGTGTCTATCGGCAGCAGGGATCCTACAAGCTCTGATGCAACATCTGCTTGAGTGGCAACGCGGAGTGGTCTCCGCCAAACGCCTCAAAAGTGGCCTCGAAGAGAACCCAGCCGCCGAACTGAGAGAAAGTATCGGACTTCACCCTCCAAGCTCAGAAACCCATGGCCACATTTTATTTCAAAATGTTGTCTTTTCCTACCCCAACCGCGCCGAGCTGGTCTTGGCAAATGCAACGCTTGAATTTCCTGCCGGAAAAATCAGCTTCGTGATTGGAAAGTCGGGATCCGGGAAATCCACCATTTCAAGCCTGATTACCCGTCAGTACCTCTCAAACGCCGGTGAGATTGCCATTGATGGCCATAGTGTTGAGCTCTTGAGCCCACAATGGATCCAGGACAACATTTATGTGGTTGAACAGTCTCCCAAGATTTTTGATATACCCCTGTCAGATAACATACGCTTGGCTTCAAAGCATCCTGAGGAAGTTTCAGACGCAGATATCATGAGGGCTCTTGTGGATGTAGGTGCGGATGACTTCGTTAACGAATTGCCCATGGGCCTACAGACGCTGGGTAGCTATAACTTCAGTGGTGGCCAGCGTCAGCGGATAGCTCTCGCACGGGCACGAATTTGTCAAGCCCCAATAACGGTGTTTGATGAAGCCACAAGTGCGATGGATAAGCCACTACAGTCCCGAGTACTTGACAACCTGATGAAATGGCGACACGGCAAGACGACGATTGTTATAACACATGACATGTCCGTTATCCCGCCGAAGTATCCTGTCTGCATGATGGATGATGGCGAGGCCTACTGTTACGATAGCGTTGAAGATATCCTGTCTCTATTTCGAAGCCACGAGGAGCTGACCACGGATGATCAAGCTACGTTGACGACACAACCCTCGTCAATTGTCGACGTTAAGTCAGGTTGGACATCCCGATTCACTCAGGTCGAGGGACAGAGCACGGCGCGCCAAGGCTTTTCTAGAAGAGTCTTGAGAGCAATCAAAAAGCAATGGCATGAGTCCTTAGGCGTCAACCTAAGTCTACTAGAGCTAATTCCAAACAAGACACTCTTCACGCTCAGCCTCTTAGCCACTGTAGCTAATGCAACAGTGAATCCTGTTTTTGCCTTTGCTGTCTCAAAGCTTCTCATGGGTATTGTACAGCCACATGCAAAGCACATTACCATGTGGGCTTTGATCGTGCTGTTGTGTGCCTTCCTTGATGGTTTGACATCCTTTTGTAAAGTGACTGCAAACATGAGTGCTGAGCAGACCCTAAGGGTAGCGCGAGAGCAGCTTTATGGGAAGCTATTATCTCAGAGGACATTAGATCGAGACCAAGTGGCCTATTATTCTAAACTTCTGGTTAACGATACAGAAAAGTGCGGACTGATAATTGGAACATATTGGCCAGGTCTGCTCACGATGCTGGTTCTTGGCTTAACTGGCTTCATTTGGAGTATGATTACAGGAACAAGATTGACTTTGGTAGGAATCTCTGTAGTTCCAGCATTTGTTGCCATGAGCCAAGGGTACAAGTTCCTCCTCGAGCACTGGAACGCATTGCGCGAAAAAGATCGGAACCAAGTTGTGGGCCTGATGTGCGACATTACTTCTGGGTTTCGAACTCTGAAGATCACACGCCGTGAGCAGTACTTTTCCAGATTCTATTATCGGCGTGAGAAAAAGCTCATGCAAACAACTCGAAAGATGACGGTGTGGGTAGGCTGTGCTTATGGACTGGCGAAGGTGTTTCCTTACGCTATGGAGGCCTTGCTTTTGTGGTATGGAATGCACCTCATCTCATCTGAAAAGTATACCGTGCAGAGTACTATGACTATATTTTCCCTGCTCATGTTCGCACTCATCACGATTGACCAGCTGGTGGCCGGGATCGGGAGCGTCGGGACTGGGTTCGAAGCCGTTAAAAGACTGACTTCAGCACTCACCTCCTTAAAACCTGAGCCAGCTAGCCCCTCTTTGAAGCACTCAGAACCATCAGACTGGAGAGACCTTGAGTTCCTTGACGTGGGTATAGAGTACTCAAATGGCATACGTATCCTTGGGTCGTTTACTCACAAAATCCAACCAGGCTCCACTGTGGCTCTGCTGGGTCCGTCAGGAATCGGAAAGTCTGCAATAGCTCGCATGTTAGAAAAGTTTGAAGAGCCTTCTGTCGGACACATTCTTATAGGTGGTGAGGACTTACAAGACCTCGCCACTGCCGACGTGAGAAGGCACATCGCACTCGTGGGACAAATGCCATTAGACTTTTTCGAGGATACAATCTTTGCGAACCTGAAGTATGCTCTAGATGATTCCGTGCCAGATTCCGCCGCTGAGCCTCTCATATCTCGTGTTTGCAAGTCGTGTGGCGTCGACGACTTTGTGAGCCAGATTGAAAAAGGGTATCAAACAAAGATAAAGAACGGAGCATTATCTGGGGGGCAAATGCAGCGACTCGGGATTGCCCGTGCTCTACTCCGCGATCCGAAAATACTTATTCTGGATGAGTGCACCAGCACTCTGGACCCAGAGAATCAGGCCCTAATTCTACAACTAGTAGAATCGTTAAAGGAAAGTCGTGATAAGACCATTCTAATTATCACTCACAAACCTGATTTCGCCGCTATTGCAGACAAGCTCATACAAGTTTAAATTTCTTAATAGCGTAATACCTTTCCGTTAGGATATTCTACTTATTGGGCAAAATTGACGACAATGAAGGGAAGGTCGTCGACATCTTCACCATCAGCATCCTCTGCGCATGCCTCCAAAGTGAGTGAGCTCTCACCCTCGGGAAGTGGTTTCTGTGAAACAAGCTCGACTAGCTTTGTGATGGGAAGGGGCAGGCGTTCATTAAGCTTCTTCGGGGGGAAGAAGCTCGCGTACAGTAGCAAGTTTCCGCAACTGAGCATAGAAATCTCAAGCTCATACTCCTTGGCGAAATAATCAATCAAACCTTGAAGAGTGAGATCATCATCAAACTCGAAACGAGACCAGATACGATCAAACTCGCGGTCCTTGTTATACTTGATCTTTCCACTGGCGATGGGCTCTGAGAAGCCGAAGAAAGGCAATGCAAGATTGACGAAACCATTCTTGTATTCTTCAAGAGTCTTCTCTTGGACCACTTTAAGAGCCTCCAGGGTGGACAAACCAGTCACAAGCGCAGTGGTGGTGGCAATGGCAGGAATAATTCGGCCAGCGATGTATTTAGTGCGCGACGGCTCAACAGGCTCAATTCCGTACGTCACTGCCCTAACGTTAGATGCAGCATTGATGAAAGCAATGTGGAAATTGGTGTCATCATCCTTCTCAAACTCCACAGGCTGCAGTCTGAAACCGGCGAGGGTCGAAGGCGCAGGCAGCTTCTCCGCAATCTTGACAAGCACATCATGCTCCTGGTCAGGAGTTACGACATCAGGCTCGTCATCATTAGCCTTGATATGAACGTCCGATTTAGGAGAGAACTCTGGCTGCACGTAGTTCTCGAGAGCCTTGAAGAACACCTTAGGATCACGCTCGCCTTTGAGGCCATAATTGAATGCATGGAGATTTGCGGCGGCAATGATGAACTCAAGGTGGTCCGGACGCGACAGATCTAGCTTCTGCGGTTCTGGGACACGCTTGGGTGGCGCCCAGAATGGAGCACCCGTATTTGTCTTGGCATCTGCAGGGAAGTTGTACAAGAGCTGCATGACATCATTGTAGAACAGCCTTTGGAACTCTTCAACGGCCCAGTCTATGCACTGCTCAAACTTGAGCGGGCGGTTTTCAACAAGAGAAGAGTAAATCGACTCGAGCGTGGCCTTTTGGTTTGATGATTGCTTCAAGGTACTCTCAACAAAGTTGGGCTGCGACAAGTACGCGTTGACCTGTGTTGGCGCCTCTTCAAACTTTTCCTCGAACAGGTGCTTGGCCCACGCGATAGTGTGGTCGATCTTGGACGGGAAACTGCGCAGAGTACACAAGGGAATAGCCTTCTCTGGCGGGTCGTGCGAAGACGAATAACTTTCTGTGAGGTTAGGAACAACGACCTGGACATTGCCCTTGCTTCCCAAGGTGCCACTCTCAATAAGAGGCTTGCGGAAGCGTACACAGCGACGGTCGACATAAGTACGGGCTTCGACGTTGTCAAGAGCGTTGGTAACAAGGTCAAGGGACCGCCAAAAGTCCTCGTTAAAGATCTTCTGGCTCTCTGTGCCCACTTTCTCGGTCAAGGTCGTAAACTTCTCTGCAGATAGGGTGGGGTTCATTGCAGCCACAGCTGCGGCAGCCGTCTCCGATTTTGGCTTTCCGACATCCTTAGGTCTGAAAAGGAATTGACGATTGAGGTTCGACTTCTCAATGGTGTCGTTGTCTGTTACAGTAATATGGCCATTCGGGCCTGAACCGACGCCGAGAAGTGCCCAGTTCTTGAGAACTTCGCAGCCAATGGCACCAGCACCAACCAAAAACACTTTGAGATTGGCCAATTTGTCCATGAATGGTTTACCAAAAGTAGCATAGTAGAGATCATAACGCGAGTCCAAGGGCTGCGCATCTGCCTCTGTGATTTTTTCCGGTAGAGCTTCAAGGGCATCGAAGTACATCCACTGCTTCACAGGGGAGAACTTGCCAGAGACGGCTTTCAAAGCTTCCTGAGCGGCGGTACCTCCGAGCACAGCATTCACAGGGGCAATGTCACCGCGAGCCTGCTTCGCGACGAGCTCAACAAGCTTCTGGTCAACCTCGACACCTTCTCCAAGGACCTCAGGGTACTGCTTAGAGGCATTGATTGCTAAATGCGCGACCTCCTTTGCATCCTCATCATTAAAGGGACGCGGCAAGGAGCTGTGCTTGTTGCGGAAGGCAAGAATGGCGAGAGACGCGATATGAAGTTGAGGGGGACGATCAAATTTAGCGAAATCCGTAACGAAAAACTCAGGCTTCGCCAATTGAGCGTATAAAGGTTCAAAATTGACAGACTGGGGCTCCTTAATCTGCTTCCAGCGACCTCCCTTTTCGTAAGAAGCAGAGAGAGCACCAATGTTGAAAGAAAGAGGCCCTGACACCTTGACGCGATACTCACCGTTGAGTGAGGCAGGTGTCACATCCTGTAGTTCAATAAGTGAGCCCGTCTCGAGCCCGTGACGACCGCTCTCGGGTGCGAACACTTCGCCATCACTCTCGATGGTGGCCACAGCACCCTCCAATGGCTCCTCTCCGTCGGTATCGATGATTGAGAAGTTCTCACCAAAGTCGTTGAAAATGGTACCGACCAGGCCAGCGGTGTGCACCCACATGAACTTGGTTCCTGCATCGCGGGCAGCCTGACTGATCTTTACGACATCCTCGAGTCCAGCGTTGCTAGGAATCTCGGTCAAGATCACGATTTGATACTTTGGAAGCAATTCCTCCAAGGAGCCATCGGCGACATTAACGGGGGTGTATTGATTGAGTTCAGCGAGACGAGGTCCAGACGCAGCAGCGCGAGTCTTGGAGCCAATGTCACCTTCGCGGAGATAGAACTGGCTGGCAAGGTCTTCACGAGTTACGGGAGCTGGATCCCACACCGTAAGGCTTTTAACACCAGCCAAGGCAATGTTCTTTGCGATCTCGATGCCCACACCGCCCAGTCCAGCAATGAGAACATGGGAAGTGGCCATCTTCTGCATTGCCTCCTTACCCAACACATAGAGCTGTCTTGAATAAAGACTCTCATCAATGGTGGGCTGAGTGGAATCATCGACCTCCATGTTAGACATTTTCGTGGCAACTATCTACCTTCGAATTCCGTTCAAAAGAGTATGAGGGTTGAGGGGTGTAGTAGTTAGGTGCTTAGAATACAACGTTGCGGATGTAAACGTGTGCGCTTGTATAGACTCCGGATCTAACTGCCTGGAAGCGTAGCTGAGATTCAGAAATCTGATGTCATGGCCGCATTACAGGAACAGGGGCGTCGGCACGTGACTTGTGCGAATGGATATCGAACTTTCGGGGAGGAGTACGTTAAATTGGACGGCGAGCTATATGCGATCTATACAAATTAAAATGAACTAGTTCTAAACGTATTTCGGTATGCCTCAATTCGTTCTTTTTGGCGTACACCACCACCCGTTTAAAGTTCAGCCCGTCACGCATTAGGTTAGTGCTGGGAGCTCAAATCACCTGAATAGTCACAACGTCTCACTGGGGTGCGTGGACGCGGGATGGAAGCGCTTTTGGGCGACGTAGTTGTCGGCCAGGCAGTGCTTGAATGTGCCCGAGAGAAAGGCAGGGACGGAGACTGGGCCTCAGTAGCCCGTCTGGCCCATGGCCATCCGCTCTACACGCGGTCGCAACCTCCTACTGCGAGAGAGTGTGAGAAAGTAGCGGAACGCGTCTTTTCTCGAGGAAGCAGAACTCTAAAAGACATGGAAAATGCCGTCGCCCTTAAAGTACGCGACTTTGTGGAGAGTTCGTTGACCCAGGTCCAGACAAAACAACAAAACGAACAACAATCGTCTCAAGAGCGATCTGACTTTATGTTGGAGCACTTGGACGAATACGCTCGTGACGAGGAGGAAGAACCCGAACCTAAACAGGCCACTACCGATAAAGATGGCGACTCTGCATCCGAGAAGCTAGCTTCAGAAAAGAGTGCGGCAGAACCCGTCACAGAAGAATCAGGCAAGACCGAAGCACAGGCCGGGGACTCTGAGGAGCCTGACACTGACGCCCAAGCTACAAAGGAAGCCGATCAAATACCACAGACGGAAGTATTAGACGACAAGAACAGAGCAGAACCAGAGCATCTTGAAGCCGAGCCTACAGAAGGTACGAGTGCTGAAGCTAATGAACCTGGTTCCGTCGAACCCGAGCCGGTTGAGAAGAAAGAAGCCAAACCAGATTCGCCCGAAGTTGTTGAGGGCACGCCAAGTGAGCCTGAATCAACTGAACCGGCAGCTAACGAATTTGTAGCGGCTAGTGCTGAGCCTGAGGCTGAGGCTGTTGAAGACGAGGCCGCTCTGACTGAGAGTAAGGAACCAGAAACTTCAGAACTCGAACCCACTGAGCCTGAACCTACTAAACCGGATGAATCTAAATCTGGCTCTGAATTAGCCGGAAGTGAGTCTGGCGAGCTTGATGCATCTGCCTCTGTTGCCGCTGAAGCTACGGCTGCTGAGGCTGAAGCTTCTGAGAAGGAATCTGCAGATGCGTCGGCAGACCTCGAGCTTCCTGATGCTGAGCCGGCTGAATCTGAGTCTATTGAGGCAGCAGATGCTGATGCCGAAGTCACGGATACCAAACCGACCGAGTCTGCTGATGTTGATGCTGAGTCTCCAGGCGATAAACCGGGTGAAGATGCCGTTGACGAGTCTGAAGAGCCTGAAATAGAAGAGAAGCCGTCAGATGACGATGTCAAAGCTGTATCACCTGAACCGGATGTTGAGACTCAGCAAAAGGTGGACGATGGCGAACTTTCTAAAGATGGCTCTCCTGCATCTTCGCAAGAGAGCGAGGAAAGTGAAGAAAAAGAGAAGTCAGAGGACGCCGAAACCAAGGAAGAGGATGTGGAGGCGACAAATTCGCCAGAAAAGCCCTCAGAGAACGCAGAAGGAGCCTCGGCCGAGGACGAGAACAAAGACTCATCGGCAGACGCGGAGGAATCCGAGGCTCAAGACGAGGAATTGAAGCTTTGGCGTGAGAAGGCGCTAGCTGGTCTCAAAGAAGTGTCACAAGAAGTCCCTGTGCCACCAAAGTACTCTACTGTTGTCAAGGGTGTTGTGCGAACGCTGGGCAAGGTTCAACAGCGTTTGGAGGATGGGCTCATCAACACCGACGAAGAACTCGCTACTGAAGTTTATGGTTGCTTGGCAGACATTGTCATGAGCCGGCCGTATTCCGAGGTTTCAGACGCCGTTTTGGCAGTTGATGCCGCCTATGGCAATTATGTGCCGCTACAGCCATCCAAACGTCAGCGAACACAATGATAGCCTAAAGCAAACCCCTGCATAATAAATGTTAATGAGAATATAATAACGATCTGTTTTATTTACAATAATGAACAAGGCGAAAAGCAGTTAGAAACTGTCGCTTTCGTTATGTGCACGACACTTATTTGTTGCCGCCCGACAGGAGCTTAGCGTTAAGCTCCTGGAAACGCTGGCCCACGCGCTCGCTGTGCTTCATGAACTTCTCGGCGCACTTGACGACGCAAGTCTCCTCCTTGGAAGTCAGGGTCTGGGAGGTGAAGTCGTTCACGCAGTCGGCGAAGCAACGCTCGACCAGCGAGGAGTAGAGGCGCATGAAGTCCTTCATCTGCTTCTTCTCGATGATCTGAGCAAACTCCTGCTGCTCACGCATGTTAAGTTGATCCATTTTCGGTTGTGTTGGAGCGGAGCTTCGAGACGATTTGGTGGTATCTTCGTGGTTTAAACAGCTAGCCTTTCAAACGCACCTTGGCCTTCAACAGACTTTTTGCCAAATTATTAGTCATCGTGGCCTTTGTGCGCTAAAGCCAGCGTTCGAGCTCACCCGAACCCTAAGCCAAACCCACGGAGAGTCTCTGTGGCTCGTGATCCATTCAATACACCCGTAAAAACTCTAAATATGTAATTATAGTTGACATAATGGTTTCGTGGTGTTGCAATCTGAGAATCGCCGAATTTTTTAGTATTTTTCAACGCTCCGGATAATCAGCCTCGTGATGTGAGGCTCTTTCCAACGGCCGATATTGACATAAGCTGGGGCAATGGCTTGAAATGCAATACAAGGCTGCACATTAGCACTGGATGAACCAGCTTGTCTAATAAATTAACCCCAGTCGATAGACCGACACCGATTTGTATGGTTAATGGCGACCACGAACACCGTTCTGGTGCTGTGGTTGGTGTCCTCACCGGTGGCTCGCGTGCTCTCATGGCCCAGTTCTTCACCTTTTACATCCGTGTGCCCGTGAAGTTGTTTCGTCCTGCACGCGTCGACTACCATGGGCTGCTTCGAAAGGTCACCTCCCCGGCAATTCTGGAGAAACCTTGGTCGGTATGGACACATTCGAGTCCTGCGATGCTTTACAGAGCTGTCTCAGAACAGGGTTGGAGATTTATTCCTGATAAACTCCTTCCTCCAATGGTAGCGAATTCGGTGGTTGGTTCAATATTATACACGACCTACTTGTCCTCATTGTGGATCATGCAAAAGGTCCAGGATAACGAGAATCCCACGTTTTCTCAAACAGTGAAAGCAGGTGCCCTCGCAGGAGCTGCACAGGCCGCAGTGGCGACCCCACTGGATGCTGTAGCCATTCGATTCGACAGCGATTTGCTCAAGAAACAGGATATTTCATTGTGGCGTTACGGACGAGATCTTTTGGAAAAAATAGGGCCCCGTGCGGCCTATGGAGGCATTACTTTAAATACAATGAAAGAAAGTATGAGCTTCGGTGCATTCTTCGGCACCTTTGAGTTTATAAAAGGACCACTGTATCGATCCTACTCAGAGTGGTGGTACCGACCTTCATGGCTTCACCCCGAGGGCAGACCAAAGTCTCGCGTACTGTATCCGTCATTTGTGCTGTTTGCAGGCTGCGCAGCAGCCTGCACATTACAATTTTTCAGCTACCCTCTCAGCAAGTTCCAAAAAGTGCACACCATGCGCCTTATGGCCATTGATCAAATGCACCCCAAGTCCACCCTTCCATTGATCGACCAAGGCTGGACACTTTACACATCTGCATACGAAAAGACGTTCCATACTGTGCGCCAGCAAGTGCGTACACAGTGTGGAGGTTCATGGTTGACCTGGTTGTGGGGAGGCGCTGGACGCTATGCTCTCACAAACATGCCTAGCACGAGCATTGGCCTACTCATATTCGAAATTCTTCGCATTCGGTACGCCTATTAATTTATCACGTTTTTATTTAATTTTTCCATTTGAAGTCTTTTTTTTAAACATTTTGAAAACGTTTACTTTAGTCTACTTCGTTGATACCGTTCACCTCTGGAGTCTGCTCTGGCTTGGCATCGCTACCATCAGCAGGCTCCTTCCCTTTGTCCTTCTCATCAGTTTGGGTCTCGGCAGGCTTCTCTTCACGAGCCTCTGTGGGCTCCACAGATTCAGACGCTGCTGAGGACGTCTCAGTGTTCGCTTCCACCTTGGTTTCTGCAGAGGTCTCACTGGCCGAAGAAGGTTTAGGTGCATCAGCCTCAGCAGGCGTTTGTTTCTCCCTGAGTATCTTTGCAATGCTTGGCAAGAAGCCCTTGAGCTCGCGCTCAGTAGCTGTCCAGAATAGTTCGCTTCCCTTTGAAGACATACGCAGCACCAAAATAACATTCTTGAGCATCTCCTCGATACTCTCTTGGAGCGCAGGCTGTCGGCGGCTCGACATTAAACGGTCCAGTGCCTTGAGTACCTTAATCCATGCATCAACGTCTGCGTTGTCCAGTTCACTGTTGAGAGCAAATTGCAAGAAGACCTTGCCTCCAAGTGACGCAGCCTGCTGGCGCGTGAGATCCATGCCCTGCGGATCACGCTTGTAAACCTCAGGCTTGAGAAGCTGCTCGAAAACATCGGGGATGAGAACTTGCTCCACAACATTATGCCAGCGCATACCCTTAACGTCTGGGGATAAGAGAACTCGCTGAAGCGCTGCAAGAGCGTGCTCTCTGATGCGGGCCGACGGGGATGAGCTAGCAAGAGCAAGTTGACCAAGACACTTGACGAGGTCAGCCTCGGTCTTTCGCGTGGCGCACAGCTTTGCGAGAGTATCAACCACTTCTGGATCGTGCTCGAGGAGCTTTGACAACAGCGCACTGTGCTCAATATCGAAATCCTCGATGTTGTCTATCACATACTGGTGCACAGCAGGCGTTATCTTCAGCCCTTTCATGTCCAAAACTGCCCAAACCTTCTTCGTTGGTGGAAGTGTAAGTAGGGCAGCGATGAGCGCATCCTGATCCTTTCCAGGATGGGCAATAACGTCGCTCAACACGGCGTCAAGTGTATCTGCGTGGTTACTACGCTTAGCAGTAAGAATCTGCACATCGCGAAGCCCAGCGGTGCCCTTGGCCCTCTGAAGCACCTCGTTGTTCAACTCAGGGTCGTTGCCAGCACTCTTGGCAGCCAAATGAAGCAGAAGAGTAGTTGCAGGCCTAAACTTATCCTTAGCAGTCTGCTCTTTCTTGCCATCCTTTTTAGGCTTGTCCGGTGAACTACCGCTTGGGCCACTCGGCGATGCCGGAGCCTCCGCGGGTAGAGCGGCAAGGACTCCCTCAATGAACTCCTTGCGGGGCTGGGCAACTATGCCCTCAACAACCACAGGAAGATGACACGCCTTAATACAGTCTGCTGCTCCCAGCGCAGCATCGACATCGTCATCGCTAGGTTCATCCGGAGTATCGGCAGATGAGGTCAAGTAACTACTCAAAGCCGAAAACAGGCCGACGGACTTACCAGCCTTAGAGCGCTCAAAGGTGTAGCACGGCTTAATAGGCTTAACGGCATCAACGACACCATCGCACCCTAAACCGTATATGTAAAGGTTTGTCAAAATCTTTGCAACAATCGTCCAGCCAGTGGCGCTAAGCACGTCCTGGGCAGTCTTAAGAATGCGGAATAAAGTGATACTGGCCATCTGAGCCTTGATGTCGCTGCCAAATGGCACGCTGAGGTCTGATACAATCACCGACAAAGACCCCTCAATGCGAATCTCAATGTTGGTATACGGACAACTGAGATCACCACTGGCTAGTGTTGAAATCCGGCTAAGGCAGTCCACAACGTGATCGAGAGCGCCTTGTTCGCCGAACTTGGCCGCCAGTGTTGCAGCTTGGTGGAAACCGGAGATAACGCGTGAGAACACAACATCATCAGTGGCAGTGGCGAAAACGAAGCTAAGCGTCGATACGATAGGACGCCATACGCTTTGGAAAACTGCCCGAATAACCTCAGGATCATTATTGGTCGCAACAAAAGGCGAAGTATTAACATTGCTCAACGGAAGCAAAACATCAGCCTTCCAGGCATGCTCAAAGGATTCGTCAGTGTCATGTTCATCAGGGAGAACAATCTCGTGGTTGTGTATTGCGTCGTAAATAGCCTTGGTGTGATCCTCGGAGAAGTTCTCAGGCTTGCCTTCCAAGGTTACATTCGACTTGGCAACCTGACGCTTGAACGCATCATAGTCCATCCGACGCTTGACGCTTGGGCTATGTTGGTCAGTGTTGAGCATAATCACCGCATACGCAAGCACGAATGCTGCGTCTGAGCTGAAGACATGCTCAGTATTTCCCTTTCCAGCCACGTACTGATGCGAAAATTTGTCGAAAATGGCCTCAATTTGCTGCGACTCGCCCGGCAATCTAAACGTGGAGAGGAATTCACGGAGGGCTTCATCGATGCGTTGCCCGCTGAAATCAAATGCTTCAATATAGCTCTCAAGAATCGCCGAATTATCCGGCTTGGCCAAATACTTTCCGACAACAGATTTGTTGAGACGGCGCGAGTTGCGCAAGAAGTTAGCAATAGATTCTGGCTTATCGTCAGGGATGAATTTGTTTTCAACAGCCGCAGCAATCCCTGCCTTAGGGCTCTTGTCATTGAAAACAGCGGCAATCCGACGCTCAACGTCTTTACGGCCCCGTTTCTCGAGATCCTTATGGAACCTGCCACTCTTGCCATTGCTATCACCTACTACAGCCGTCCATGCGGCCAGTCCTGACAAGACTGCCTCGAGACAAAGCGGGGGAACACTGGGCGTTGACCATCTAGCCGAGTCAGGGTAAGCGTTGCGACAAAGGAATCCGAGGAGGTCTGTGCACATGTCGATCTGGTCAACATCACAGTCATAAGTCACATACAAGTCTGCAAAGAGGGACGGTCGTGAAGCCGCAAGGCGGGCCAGAGCCTCAACCATGGCTTCGCGCACCTCGGGGCTCTTTTGAGTAGCTGCAATGGGAAGGCCGAGTTCAGAAGATCCTGGCTCTAGAGCAGGTGCCTTGACACATGCAGGACGATTAGGGACACCAGAATAGAATATGCCGGCTTCTTCACGCGGCAAATCAGCCAATGGAGTCAAAGCAGTAAGTACATACACGAGTACAAACTCAAACTGAAGCTTGAACTGTGCACCGCAGGTACTCATTATCATGCTCACAAGGCTAAGGACCTCCGTGATTAGGGCGTGGTGAGTATTGTTGCGTACCAGTTGTGCAAGGTACTTCCATAGTGTTGCGCCCACTACCGCTGAGAGTTCCTTGTGGGCACCAATAGCTGGACCGGCCATTTCAAAGCAGGCTCGTAGCACTTTGAGTACAGTAATTCGAGTTTTATCACTGATCGTTGTTGACGCAGGGTCGAGCTCTTTTACAAGCATTTCCAAAGTCCGCGTAGCAGCGTCCACATCCTTATCAGAAACATCAGGACGCGAGAGGTTCGCGAACACAGTGCGCATCACGCTCTTGAGGGTTGCAACCACGCACCGACGCAGAATTTCTCCACGATCCATCTTGCAGGCCATCGTCAAACATGCCTCAACAATTTCTGTGACTGCATGACCCGAAAACTGTTTGCCGGTAGGTCCTGAGACCACCCTGTCGACTAATACCATAAGCTGAAGCAGCACGGCATCATCGGCGTTTTTGTTGGTCGCGGCGAAACGGCACTGAGTCAAGGCATGGGCAAGTTCATGTAGGCAAGCCTCGATCTCCTGAGACTCAGGCCCCAAGATTCCGAGAGCGAAGAACTTCTCGAGAGACCCGAGTGCCAAAGATGTAATGTGGCCACTGACCAGCGGTGACTTGACGATCTCGAGGAAGGGGTAGGCAATGCGTACCGATGTTAGCTGTTTTGCATCCCCGGAAATGGCCTCTGCACGCAACATCACGAGGCCAAGAATGAGCTTCTCTTCAGGGCGAGTGACTGAATCCAAAATAGCCGGTTCCTGATGGGAAGGCGTCTCTTCACCCTGCTGTTCAGAGCCCTCTGTAGTCGCGTTGTCGCCAGAACCTTCACTCTGACCTTTTTCTGACGTGTCCTTTGATTCCTGTGACTCTTTGAACAACTCTGGAGACGTGTGAGCCGCCATACGATGAAGCCCGAGGCGCATAGCCAGGGGCTCTGTGTAAGGATCGGGCGAGCCCAGTATAGCCGCGATGCCGGTGTCTGCGGACTGGAAACTCTTCCTCAGAGCCGAGGTGAGTGTCATACACTCACCTACGATGAGAAACCCTGCATCGACAGTCGTCATCTCGAGCCAACCCAGAATCTCACTGGTCCTTCTCGCTAGGCGCTAACACGACGTGTCTGCTGAATATTAATAATGGCGTCCACTTGTCGGTGTAAAGATATAATCCAGTCATGTGACGCGGATCTGTGTTAAAGCTTGAATACCTTCGACCATCAACGGCGGGGGAGTGGGATTGAACGTCAAGGGGGTTCAAAAAATGTCAGACTGGACGTCTTGATGTTGACGTCGTCAATTTCGAGGCGATGTAACGTGATTGCTTCGCTTACTGCCTTGACTTTACATGTATATTTTTTTAGAGAGGATTGTTCAAGGAAGTGGCACTAAACGTTACACTAATGTACTCCAACGTTGTGCCTCAATGTGTTCCCTTCGAATAGTTTGGTGAATGATGCAGTACTAATTCGAAACAATCATATCGTAACAAGCCGTGAATTCAGGCTTCCCCACACAGGGATATCGTACACTTGGGGTTACATACACATGCTGAAACCTATCTCCAGAGACCTGAGAAGCAGCTAAAGCGCAAATTTTCAGATTGAAATGTCAAAGGATGGTAAAACAATGCATTTTATCAATTTAGGTGCCATTTACAATCGATGAAGTTTGGATTTTTAGCTCGGTATGTGATTTCTAGCCAAAAACCCAACACGTGACTTACAAGGCTCCCAAATCTCGTGACTACAGATATTTTTCAGTGATTTCCCCAGCTGTCACCTTTTTTTTTTCCAACGCTCTTGAGCCCAATTGACATGCGTACAATGGCCAAGGAACCTGATCTCACGAAGCTTCTGGCTCCGGGGTCAGATGATGAAAGCGGCAGTGGCTCTGAAAATGAGTTCCAGGATGAGATTCTGAGCTCAAGCGAGTCTGAAGACAGTGATTCTTCGGATGCTGAGGAGTCAACCGAGAAGCAGGCCGAGGAGGAGTTCCCGGCGTTCGATAGTAGCGACGATGAAGAGATCCTCGAGAAGACAAAAATAAAGAAGCGTTCGGGCAACACTTTCGCCGCAATGGGCCTGTCGCGACTCGTTCTCACCAACATCCAGCGTAAAGGCTTCAAGTCCCCAACCCCCATCCAGAGATCGACAATTCCCCAAATCTTGGACGGTCATGATATTGTTGGTATGGCCCGAACTGGTTCCGGTAAGACTGCTGCCTTTGTGCTGCCGATGCTTGATAGATTGAAGGCACACAGCGCTAAAGCTGGTGTGAGGGCCATAATCCTGAGTCCAAGCAGAGAGTTGGCCATGCAGACTTTGAGAACAATCAAGGACTTCTCGCGTAAGATGGATCTTCGAACTATTTTGCTGGTCGGTGGTGACTCTCTCGAGGATCAATTCGGCATGATGATGAGCAACCCGGATATTGTTGTGGCCACGCCTGGTCGTTTTCAGCATCTTAAGCAGGAGATGCGTCTCAACTTGTCCACAGTAGAGTATGTTGTATTCGATGAAGCTGATCGGCTTTTCGAAATGGGTTTCGCTGAGCAGCTCAATGATATCCTTGCCAGTCTTCCCGAAACTAGACAAACCTTGCTTTTCTCTGCAACGCTACCGCGGACCTTGGTCGATTTTGCCCGAGCTGGCCTCAGCAACCCCGAGCTTATCCGTTTAGATGCCGAACAGAAGATTTCCGATCAGTTACAGATGGCCTTCTTTGCTGTTCAGGACCAAGAGCGGGATGCCGCTCTGCTGGATGTGCTACAGAATGTTATCAAGCTGCCAGGCATGACCGAAGAACAGCGCGCCTACTTAGTGAAAAGAGCAGCTTATGACGGTGAGGGCCCCACGGAGCATCGCGAAAAGGTGTCCTCAGGCACAGAACTGCCAAGTGAGCGTGCCACTATTGTATTCGCGCCCACGAAACACCATGTTGAATATTTGACGAATTTACTGAAAGCAGAGGGCTATGCTGTATCCTACATTTATGGTACGTTAGACCAGTCGGCGCGTCGTGAGCAATTGTACCTGTTCAAAGCAGGAAAGACCAGTGTTATGGTGGTAACAGATGTAGCTGCTCGTGGTGTTGACATCCCCATGCTTGCCAATGTGGTCAATTATAACATGACAACTGCTGCACGTATATTTATTCACCGCGTCGGTCGTACTGCACGTGCTGGCCACACCGGTTGGGCCTATACTCTCGTTAGGCAATCTGATCTCGCGTACCTTGCTGATCTTGAGGTGTTTTTGGGACGTAAGATCTCGACCACATCGCGGGATTACACTGGTGCGCTAGTTTTGGGTGCCTTGCCCCGGGCAGACCTCGAGTTCCATCAAGAGCAATTACAAAAGACGCTGGCACTGTCAAACGACTTGACTGAGATGCACAATGTTGCCGTTCGTGGTGAGAAGTTATGGCTTAAGTCGCGTGAGGCTGCGTCTAAGGAAGGCGTACGGAGAGCGCGGGACTTTTTGCTGGATGCCCATCAATGGGAGTCTCCCCATCCACTGACGATGACTAGCAGCGGGTCTGCTGCTTCAGGCTCTGGCGAGGCTACGCAAGACCCCGAAGCAGCAAAGAACGCGCTTCTCGAGCGCTTTGCCAACCGCCGGGTCAAGGAAACGGTGTTTGAATTCCGCAAGAATGGTGCGGGATCTCTGGCAGAGATGATGGCCAGACGCCGGGAGCAGATTGCACCAGTGCAGGAAAAGATGCGCAAGAAGATGGCAGCAAGAGAAGCTGAGCGAGAGCGCGAGGCTGCTAGTACGACTCACCGCGACGAGAATTACATGAGCCACTTTGAACCCACGGAATCGTTGCAGGACCGTGGCTATGATATTGGCGGTAGTGCTGGATTTGCGGACGCTGCGCGTTCCGCGGGCTTTTCGCTGGGTGGCGAAGGATCCGAGTTCTCCTCGAAGCAGATCACAAAGTGGGACAAGAAGCGTGGTAAGTACGTGAATACCACTGGCGACAACAAAGTCAAGTTTATTCGCGGTGAGAACGGTCAGAAGATTCCTGCATCTCTGCGGTCAGGTCGGTTTGAGGCATGGAAGGATGCCAAACGTCTTCCAGCATCGGCCACTGCTGCAGACCTTGCTGAGCTTGACAATGGATCCACTCGTTTCAAGCACCGGAAAGTGCAAGCACCAAAAGCAGCAGATAAGTTCCGCGATGACTATAAAAAGCGGTCTGAGAAGGTCAGTAAGGCACTTGAGAAGGGCATCCCCGTCAAGGGAAGTAATGGCGTATCCAAGGCCGGAAGAAATAACGCTCAGTCCGGGGGATTACGGTCAAGTGCGGAGATTCAAAAGGAGCGCGCGTCGAAGCAGCAGCGATGGGAGAAATCGAACCAGCCCACGAAGAAAAATAAAAAAGGCTCTCGTTCTAAACGACATTAAATACAACCTAATTTTCACTAGTTTTAGAGAATCAATATTCACACTTAGGAAGAAATCGCAACCTCAACGGCCATGCGGCCATGCGGCCCGCCCGTCCGCCAGCCTTGTAGATCACCCGGTAAGGGCGAGGGTGCAAGATCCCAAGGGGCCGATAATTGTGCTGGGCCTCATTAGAAAAAACACCAGCCGCTTCATCCCGAGCAAGGATATTATTACAGCGATTTTTTTTTCCTGCCCAGTCTCCGTGTTTCACGATGCCGAGAGCCTCATTACGCGCAGCGTCATTATTTTACAATGGCCCTCGCCCACCTCCACATTGACCCTTCCCTTCCCCCCCCCATCAAAGCGCGGTTTTCTAAACATTTCATGACCTAACCATTTCGTCTTCCTGCCCATGCCAGGCCAGCGGCAAAACAAAAAAAAGAGTCACGTGCAAGGTAACATCGCAGGGATTTTAGGTTCTTAATAGTTGACGAATGAGGATTTGACTTACATGTACAATATGTAAACTAGACATGGGCGACCAGCCGCAGTTACACGTCATACCCGAATACGAGGATGATTTGTGGTTGATGAAGATAAGAAGACGAGAGATCACGGGTTTGCTTGCTTGCCTTGTTCTAAACCCCACCATGTAACGTTAGCCGAATATGAGGCACCCCTTCGAACCCCACGATCTTTGAGAAACATAACTTAGCCGACAACGCGTTCCTTACCCCGCGAAATATCTACATTCTATGAGGGCAAAAAGACCTTGGAAGCAGCCCACATAAGGGCATGGTTTTCTATGATCTGCGCTTACTCACCCGGATAATTGCGCGCAAATGGGAAATCGAGCTTAGCTTAACCTGGGCTTGGCTCAGTTGAGGCCCTTGCAAGAAAGCCTTCTTTCAAAGACGTGTGCGGGGCGGGGGAAGGGGGGGGCATAGTTTGACTTTTGTTAGACTTGTGTTTTTTTTAGTTTTTTCCGGGATGGATCCGCGAACCAACCCATATTGAACCCTTCAAACACCTAGTCCTGGCTGAGATGCAGCATATTCGTATGAGTATTCGCGCGCGACGGCCCCCGGGTGGCCCTAGCATCCGAATCTCTGGGGTAAAAGCAGTTAAAGCATATCAGAAGCACAGTCTCCACATCGCTTGGGAGTTCCATTTCTAAATCCGCGTCAACGCATCCTAATGAACTCTGCACTCTAAATCAAGTAACAGTAGTATACTTACAAGTGCGCAGTGACGCAGACCTCTGCTTATACTATCCCAAGTGCATGCGGCATGCTCTGCATGTAGGCGCTGGTTAAACAGTGCATTTGAGGTTGCTCCAAAGAGGCTTGTGAGTGACGGCGCGATGATGGTTGGCACACAAACACTGTCATTGTGTATATTGCTATGAGTCTTGTGTCTAATTAATTTTTGATAGGTGTCTATTGTCAACTCAACCCGGCCGCGCGCGCGTTCGACAAGCGTCATGCAACTTTATGGCTCTATACTTTCATGTCCCCAACCTTGCTAATCTGCAAAACCTCCACACAGCAACCATTTGCCCCGCGGAACTGTAACGCGATGACAGCTCCCAAAGGCTTTAGTAGTGGACCGCTTTTAGGCGTCACTAGGCACGCGAAATTCTCGCTGCGTTTAGTCGTAGTTTCTCCATTTCCCAAATTTTAATCCCCTGCACCATAAAAACTAAAATATGGATCCTCACCGGAAAAACTCGTTCCGGTTGCTGCACCTCTAGGCAGCAGGGGTATTTGCACATTATCGTCGGGATTTGCGTTCATAGCCGAGTTTGAGTCTGCTTTGCGGTAAACACTGAGGCGCCTATATGTGGCTGGCGGAAGCTGTTCCCGAATCATACCTAATGCAAGGTCAACTGGGCGTGTAAAAAGCGTAAAGCACAGGTGGGCTATGGGCCTCAAGCCTCAAAAAAAAAAAAATCCTTACGCGATCATCAGCCAAAAACGCTTACTTGTTAGTTAGGTAGTAGAAAAGGGTTTGCCCTGACCTAACCCTGTCTCAAGCTACAGGCGCGGAATTTTTGCCAGCTTGTTATTGACAAAAAAAACACATATTTTGCATCCCCTGCATCTGACCCCAAAGAAATTTGTTGCCTGCCAACTTCAACATCTCGATCACTACTACACCACGCGCGGATCCGCTGGGCAACCAACGAACCGTTTCCTAGCCTCAACCGACCCATCCCAAACCATGTCCGAAAATCCTCCAGCGCTGACGAGATCGGCTTTGCTCATTTACATTCCCTTGCATAAGGGTTCTCGGACAAACAAACCTACCGTTGTTTCAGGGTAAAGGGTCGGTATAGGTAATCCAATCCAATTGACGTCATGCTGGCAACGCCATTAAAAATATCTTGGCAGGGTTTCTCCCCGCACTGCGGAGGGTGGTGCGTTGCGTTTTTTGCAATTCCTGCGTCCTTTTATTCCTGGAGAAATCGCCGTCAGGATTTTCTTTCTTCTCCTTCCACTTTCAAGTCTAGGTTAGAGTCTGATCTTTTTAAATCGGAAAAACAAAGTTCATTAAGACATTGTTACATTTCCCAAAGATCTTCCTGAACTATACAAGGCTTGCAAGCGACGTCTTTGTTTCTTTTTGTTAGGATCTTGGCTTCTTTTTGGTGATTCTTTTTTGGTGAATCCTTCCTTCCCTTTAGCTTTTTGATTTTTTTTTTTTGAAACTTTTACAATATGGTGACCCAACATGCTCGCGCCGCCGGACGGTCGGTGAGAACAAAGGGACACGATTACAAGGAACGTGTCAAGGACAAGATTCCTGATGACGCCCGTGAGGCTGGTCGTAATGTGCGCCGAAAGGGCCACGAATACAAGGAGCGCGTCAAGGATAAGATTCCTGAGGACGCTAAGCATGCCAAGCGTACCTCCACGCTTGGTCTCGTCGGAAGACCTCTTAGATGGACCATCACTGCCTGCGCTGTTACTGGTTTCTCCCTCTTCGGTTACGATCAGGGTCTCATGAGTGGTATTATCAGCAGTGACCAGTTTTTGGCTGAGTTCCCTGGTGTTACTTCTAAGAGTGCCGAGCACGAGTCTGTGTTGCAGGGTGGTGTCACTGCCTCTTACGAAATTGGCTGTTTGTTCGGTGCATTCTTTGTGTTGTTGTTCGGTGAGAAGGTTGGTCGTAAGCCTTTGATTACTTTCGGATGTCTTATCATTGTGGTTGGTACTGTTATTTCCACCACCGCTTTTGGACCTCACTGGGGTCTTGGTCAGTTCGTCGTTGGACGTGTGATCACGGGTGTTGGTAACGGTATGAACACTGCCACCATTCCTGTGTGGCAGTCAGAGGTGTCCCGTCCTGAGCTTCGTGGTCGTCTTGTCCAACTTGAGGGTTCCGTTGTCGCCGTGGGCACTATGTTGGCCTACTGGTTCGATTTCGGTCTTCACTTCATCAACCTTAACAACCCCAAGACCCGTCTTGCATCTATTGCCTGGCGTTTCCCTGTCGCGTTGCAGATCGCCTTTGCTCTCGCTGTATTCATCCTGTTGATCGGTCTGCCGGAATCACCAAGATGGCTGATTCTCCACGACCGCGAGGACGAGGCCAGAACCGTCCTCTCGCGCCTTTACGACCGTGACGAGGACGATGAGATGATTGACGAGATGGTGGCCTCCCAGGTTGCTGATGCCCGTCGTGCCGGTGCTGCTATGCATTTCAAGGATCTTCTTGACCGTGGCAAGGGCGCATACATGTCTCGTTGTTTGATTGGTGCCTCCACGCAGTTCTTCCAGCAGTTCTCTGGCTGTAACGCCGCCATTTACTACGCTACCGTACTTTTCCAGGATATGTTCAAGGCCACTGAGGGCGGCATTCTCACGCGCAACAAGCAGACCTTGTCTCTTATTATGGGTGGTGTGTTCGCATCTGTTTACGCTGCATTCACTATTCCTGCCTTCTTTTTGGTCGACTGGCTTGGACGTCGTAACCTGTTCATCTTCGGTGCCACTGGCCAGGCCGTCTCGTTCTTCATTTCATTCGGCTGTTTGGTTCACAGCACCCCTCAGACTATGAAGGGTGGTGCCGTCGGCCTGTACTTGTTCATTGCGTGCTTCGCTATGTCTATTCTTGGTTTGCCGTGGATTTACCCTCCTGAGATCAACCCTCTCAAGACGCGTACTGCTGCTACCGCCGTGTCCACATGCGCCAATTGGCTCAGTAACTTCGCCGTCGTCATGTTCACGCCTGTGTTCATTCAGTACAAGAACTGGGCATGCTACTTGTTCTTCGCCCTGGTGAACTGCGTGTGGCTTCCTATTATTATCACATACTACCCTGAGACTGCAGGACGTTCTCTTGAGGAGGTGGATATTATCTTCGCTCGCTCTTATGTTGAGAACAAGCTTCCCTGGAGAGTTGCTGCCGAGATGCCCAAGCTCGATCACGCCGAGATCATTTCGGAGGCTCGCCGTCTTGGAATCTCCTTCGAGGCCGACGGTGACTACGAGAGCTCTTCCGGCAGCGGTTCCGCTGAGGGTAGCGGAAGTGGCATACTCAGTGCCAGCCAGGACTCCGACAACAAGCGTCGCCACTCCTTTGGCTCGTCAGTGTCCGATCTCACTGTTGACAGGGAACCGGGTTCGGAGGAGCACTTGTCTGAGACTCCAATTTCTGACACCCCTGTTGCAGATGACATTTCTGAGAAGTCCGTGACAGAGCCCCCGACGCACAAGCCTGAGTAGAAGAGCTCAGACCATACCCTTAGCAATTTTGCTTCTAATACTTCATTTCCATAAAGATCTCGTTCACGATTAGATCCATCAACGATAAATAACTTACTTCATAACAACTCTATGTTTTTTTGAACCACCTAGATTTCGCTTTCAATTCCTGGTTCTCTCGATCGTCGTATTCTTTCCTTTAGCTAGGAGAATAATAACCTTAAAACAGCGCTCCATGCTCTATAACTACCGCAGCGTGCTTTTTGTACAGCTTATGGCAGGTCCACCGACGCCGGAGTCTGCCGGCTTAGCAAAGCTTTGCCTGGGTGGTCCCAACGTTACATCAAAAGACGCCCTCAGGTGCATGTTATGATTTTCTTAGACCACAAGTGTTTACTTTTCCCCTTGAAGCGGGGAATCACACGTGAACTTCCATGCCAAGCGGTAAGACGCACAAGAAATCCTCTTTTCTTGGGGTATCCACCTCAAGAAAGTCAGGAGAACAATCTGAAGGCACTTCAGGTGCCGAAATTCAGGACCTCAAGGCCCAGAACGATGCTTTAAACAAGGCCAAAGCGCGCCTTGAGGAGGAGAACTGGAATCTTCAAATTGAGCTTCAGGCCAAAATCGAGCAGGCTGATAAGATCTTGGCCCAAAGCCACAAGGCTGACGAGGAGTTAACAAAGCTTTCGGCTGATCGCGCCACTGATTTGGACACAACAAGCGAATTACGCGGTCGGCTCGATGAGTTGACTGAAGAACTCGACAAGGCTCGCTCACTGCATTCGCGTGATGCTGCTCACAGACGTGATGAACTTCAGAGTCGCGATGACTATATTGACGAGCTCATGAGGTCTTTAGAGACGACGCGTGAGCGACTTGTCCAAGCTGAGGCCGACCGCAACGAACTTATCAAAGCATATGGACTCGACGATGCAAATGGTATCCGCCCTCAATTTTCCAGCCTCTCTGCAAATGAGACCTCAACCGATTTCGACCCGGACTTGACACCCACAGAGCACGGTCCCCTTGGTCTCGTGCCGCAAGCACAGTCTCGCAACTCTGCCCTTGAAACTGATACCCAGAAGGCGGCTCTCTCTCATGCCGTGCGTAAACAGAAGCAGCTTCACAGCGCGCTACAACGCGAAAAGATGGAGAAGAGACGATTGTTCCAGCAGATCCAGTCTTTGCAGCGCAATAGACGTGGAGTCGGCCTCGATGCGGATCTGTCCACCATGAGCCACGAGGACTCCACTGATGCTGAAAACCTCAGCGATGAGAGCTTCGCACCAACTGATACTGACAGCGGTTTTGTGACTGCACAGGAAACTGACAGTGGATTAACCAGCGACCAGCACTTCCTCACTGCGCAGGAGAGTCAGAGCGAAACTGACCATTTTGTACACCCTGCGAACATTGGCTTGAGTGACTCCGAAGATAGTGGTCTTGAAACGGCTACTGGAGAAGAGGCTCGCGGTTTCCGCTTGTCTGATGAGCTGCTAAGCCGAGAGGACGTTGATGAATATGTGAACGCCCATGGTCTCGCAATTCTGCCAGCAGAGGAACTTCAACAATTAAAGAAAATTTCCCCGGCCTCTGAAACTTTGGGCTCGCTCAAACAGCACGCTCACGACAAGTTCAAAGCGAGGTTGTTGACTGAGGAGGAATATACTGCGCTATTAAACCCATCAGGTGACAAGCTGTCCTCGCTTGCCAAAGAAGTCAAGTGCGTCTTGCTACCTGTAAGCGAATATGATAATCTACTCCACCCGAGCGTGGAGGAGCTCTCGGAGCTGGCCAGCCTTCTAAAATACAAAATGATTCCCGAGGAAGATCTGCAGGATCTGCAAAATCCGGATCTTGAAGGTCTAGCAGCTGCTAAAGATATGCGTTTGATACCCAATAATGAATGGCTGCTACCATCGATTCAGTGGCTCCAGGAGCGCGCGCAGCGCACAGGGCATTTAATGTTACCGGAAAAGAAATTGACAAAAGCGGCTGAAGAACATCCAGCGTCGAGTATTTTGCACGAACTCATTGCTGCTCACAAGTTGCCGTTTTCCCGACCAGAATCAGAACGTGGGTCAAGTACAACAGCTTCACCTGCACCAGAGGACCTCTCTGAGGATGAGATTCGAGAGGTCGCCAAGTCGCATGGTCTCGATGTTATCACTCCTACCGATGATGATCACCTCCGCACATTGGCAGCAAGCCATGGGCTCGCTGTTGTGCCCATTGGCGCTTTGGCGACACTCTCCCCGGAGGGCTTCGTCGTTCCTGACGCGTCAGTGGCTACACAGACATTTGACAGGGGCACTGCCGTTGTTTGCTACCTCACACAAGATCATGTTCGCGAAATACAAGAACAGGCCGAGGAACGCGAGAAGGTTCAGCTCGAACTCAAGGACTTGAGGCACAGAGCGTATAGCCCATCACTCGAAGACATTGCGACTGCGGCGGCAAGCCAGGGCCTGGCAACAATTGGTGTTGACCGTTTAGCGGACATGCAGCGCCAGCTTACAGAAGGCCCCTCTGTCGAGGAAATTATCGTGTACGCAGGTAACCACGATCTCGTCGTTCTAAATAAAGAGGAGCTGGCTCGCTTAGAGGACGTTGAGACCATTGCCGAGCGAAACAACTCAGTGCTGCTCTCCAAAGAAAATTACCGTGCCCTTGAGAAGCCTGACCCCGCAACTATTGCTCGTCTTGCCCAAGAACATGGCCTCCACGTGATCCCCGAGAAGGAACTGCAAACGCTGCGCGAACATGAGAGCGTACGCCTGAAGGAAGCTGATTCCCACGATGTCTTCGCATTGGCCGAGAAACAAGGTCTAGTTGCCCTTGCCAAGCCAGAGCTGGAGGACATCCTCGTCAGCTTGAAGAATGCCGAGCGCACCTCTAGAGATACCACTCGAATGTCACTCACTGAGCGCCGGCAGCACCTTGAGGAGCTCATTAACAGTCAATCTCCTGGAGCCAACAGCCCACAAGCTCGCCAGAAGGCGCTCGCTTCACCTAATAAGTCACGCTCCCTAGAGACAACCTATAGAAGTCTTGGCTATATCAGGATTCCTAAAGACGAGTACGACCAGCTGCTTGAATCCCAGAAGATGTATCAGCCTACCAAGTCAGATATTATACGTGCGGCGAAGGAGTTTGATCTTGTTGCAGTGCCCCTTGAAAATTACCGTAGAACGAATGCGCGCGACCCTGTTTCACCTACTCGTGGACAGCCAAGCTCCCGCCGTAATAGCTCTACATTAGGGCTCCCTGGAAGTGAGCTCTCAGAACCAGAAACTGAAATGACTGCTGTCTCAATAAGTTACTTACACGCATTGCGAAGGATGGTCGAAGAGCCGACTAGGGGAGAGATCACAAACATGGCTCAACGCCTCGCTCTTTATGTTGTCGATGAACAGGAGTATGTGCTAATGAAGCGAGCGAAAGCGAAGGAGCTTGTAGAACCCATGTCAGATGCTGAAGTCTTGGAAAAGGCGCTGTCATTGGGCCTGAGAAGCCCTTTAACAGATGCTGATATCTGCTTTGAGGCAAAGAAGTTGGGACTCATTGATCCTCCGACAGAGGGCGATATACTCAAGGGTGCTGAGAACCTTGGTTGGACCAGGAAGCTGTCTGACGATGAGATTCTTAGCCGTGGCAAAGACCTCGGTCTCGTTGAAGCGCTCTCAGTAGAAGAAATTAAAGAGAGCGCGGTTGCTTTGGGATATGCTCCTATTCTCAGTGAAGATGAATTGCTCTCAAAAGCGAAAACCCTTGGTCTTGCCGCACCCCTTACCCCAGAGGAGTTGATCGCTGAAGCACAGTCCATAGGCTTGACTTATCCATTAACGGAAGACGAGATCATCTCAAAGGCTCACTCGCTCGGCCTTTCTGTACCGCTCGCAGAGGACCAGCTCCTCAGTCGAGCGCGCTCGCTTGGGCTCGTCGATCCTCTCTCTGATGATGAACTATCCACCAGAGCACGCACACTAGGGCTTGTGGATCCTCTAAAGGACGATGAAATTCTATCCAGGGCAAAAGCCCTTGGCTACGTCGAGCCAATGACGGACATGGACCTTCTGGGGAAGGCAAAGAGCCTAGGGCTCGCCGAGCCCCTCTCGCAAGACGAGCTGTTAAGCCGTGCGAATAATCTTGGCCTAGTACTACCACCATCAGATGCCCAGATTCTAGAAACCGCGAAGGAGCTAGGACTCATCGAACCACTGTCTCAGGAGGAACTTCTATCTCGCGCGAGAGATTTGGGCTTGACAGATCCTCTGACAGATGCTCAGATTTTAAAGAAATCCGAAGAGTTGGGCCATGCGCAGCCTCTGTCTGAACACGATTTATTGGCAAGGGCTAGAGATTTGGGCTACACTGAACCCATGTTAGATGCTGACCTCCTAGTTAAAGCTAAGGGCCTTGGCCTTATTGACCCAGAGGATGCTTCCGAAATCCTCATCAGAGCCGAGGCGTTGGGGTACGCTAAGCCGCTTAGCGGCGATGAGATTCTTGCGAGAGCTAGAGAATCTGGGCTTGTCACGCCACCCACCAACGAAGATATCATTTCAAGTGCCAAAAAATTGGGTTTGTCGACTCCACCCACCAACGACGACCTTCTAGCGAAGGCAAAGAGCTTGGGCCTTATTGACCCTCTCACTGAAGATGAAGTTCTCTCACAAGCCACGGTGCTGGGTTATTCACAGACCCTTACTGACACAGAAATACGTGCCAAGGCGAAGGACCTCGGACTAGCAGAGCCTCTCTCCCATGAGGCAATACTTTCTAAGGCTAACGATCTTGGGCTTGTGAAGCCACTCTCCGAAAATGAGTTAATCGCCGAGGCCCAGGAGCTGGGACTAAAGCCACCGCTCTCTGATGACGAGGTAGTGTCTCAGGCGAAGTCTCTTGGCCTTGTCGAGCCACTTCCTGAGGCTGAGCTGCTTGCAAGAGCCAAGGTACTCGGGCTTATTGATCCCATTCCTGATACTGAGCTCATAGCGAAAGCGAAGGATCTCGGTCTAGTCGATCCCATCTCAGATGCGGAGATGCTTGTGAAGGCTAGGGAACTTGGACTAGTGGACCCTATATCAGAAACTGCGCTGATTTCGAAGGCCAAAGATTTAGGTCTCATAGACCCCATCCCTGATGTCGAGCTGCTGGCAAAGGCGAAGACCCTCGGGCTCGTGGATCCTCTTCCCGACGCTGAGCTGCTGGCTAAAGCGAAGACTCTCGGCTTGGTGGATCCAGTTTCTGATACTGAGCTGCTCTCCAGGGCTAAAGGACTGGGACTTGTAGATCCTGTCTCTAATTCCGAGCTGATAGCTACGGCGAAGACGCTTGGACTCGTGGACCCTATCTCGGATACTGAGCTACTTGCGAAAGCGAAGAGTCTTGGCCTTGTCGATCCTGTTCCTGATACCGAGCTCCTGGTGAAAGCGAAGACACTTGGACTCGTCGATCCTATACCTGATACTGAGCTTTTGACGAAAGCGAGGGCCCTTGGACTTGTTGATCCGATTACTGATACTGAGCTTCTGGCTAAAGCTAAGGCTTTCGGGCTCGTCGATCCTCTACCTGATAATGAGCTTTTGACAAGGGCGAAGACTCTCGGACTGGTGGATCCTCTTTCTGATGCTGACCTTCTGGTGAAAGCTAGGACTCTTGGGCTCGTCGATCCCCTTCCCAATACTGAACTTCTTGCCAAAGCGCGGGATCTGGGGCTCGTTGATCCTATTTCTGACTCTGAGGTTCTTTCCAAAGCCAGAGTCCTGGGTCTATCAGAGCCACTGTCGGATATAGAGGTGTCGTCAAGGGCTAAGCACTTGGGCCTCGTTGAGCCACTTTCGGAGGAAGAGGTTCTTGAGAAGGCCCGTAGTCTTGGACTTGAAGCGCCTCCGTCTGATGAACAGGTGTTGGAACGCGCTAAGGGCCTTGGCCTTGTGAGACCATTGGCAGATGACCAAATCCGTGCTCGAGCCATAGACATGGGACTCATTGCTCCCCTGACAGACGCTCAGATCTTGTCCAAGGCGGAGACGTTGGGTTACGCAAAAAGCTTGTCTGACAATGACGTCAAGCGCCGTGCGGAGAGCCTTGGGATGACCATGCCTTTAAGTGACGACCAGGTTTGCAGTAAGGCGAAAGACCTTGGTCTAGTTGAGCGTTTATCTGATGCAGATGTCATCGCTGGGGCAAAGAAACTTGGTCTTGTGACGCCTCTCTCTGAGGCTGACCTATTGAAACGGGCGTCTGCTCTCGGATATGTAAAACCCCTTACGGACAGTGAGATTGCTACAAGGGCCAGGGAGCTGGGTTTAAGTGAGCCTCTTCCTAATGACCAGCTGGTTGAAAAGGCAAAGGAGCTCGGTCTTATAGAGCCCCCCACTGATGACACCGTTCTTTCGATGGCATCTGCCATGGGTTATGTTAGACCGCCATCAGATGAACAAGTAAAGACGAATTCGGCCGCTTTGGGGATGATATCACCCCTTTCGGACGAGCAGATTTGTGATCAAGCCAGGCAACTTGGACTCGTAGATCCACCTAGTGACAAAGTCGTGCTCGCCAAAGCCGAGGCACTTGGTTTCGCGCCACCACTAACACAGGAGGAGCTGGTCTCTAAAGCTCTTTCCCTGGGTCTGGTCCATCCGCCGACTGATAGCGATATCAAGGATAGAGTTGGTGAGCTAGGATTGGCTGCTCCTCTAACGGACTCCCAGGTTATAGCGAAGGCTGAAAGTCTTGGCTACTCAAAGAGATCAGATGACGATACTGCCCATGAGCAACAAGTTGGTTCTCCTTTGTCGCACCGTAGCACGGGCCCTTCAGACCGTTCAGTAGCTCCCTCAGCCACAACGGGGCCAGTAGGTGAAGGCGCAACTGTGAGAAATAGCACTGTGTCAGTGTCTGCTTCGTTGTCTTCGCTGTCGAGTGCGGAACCCGCCACAGCCAGACAAGTTCCTGTTCCAGCGGCGGTCCCTGTTGATGGATCCGTGGCACAGGCACGCTCGACTTCTGCTCGTTCATCGAATGCACCCACTAGTTACCGTGCTCACTCGGCCTATAAGTCTCTTCCTCGTTCTTCTAGTGCTGACATTTCACGAGTTGCAAAGGGCGGTCCCGGCGATCCGGGTATGGAACGGGGATCTGCCTCCTCACGCAAAGACTCGCTGAGTGGATCTCACCAGCCAGTTTCGGAGGGTGTTAGAACTCTTCGCACTCGGAGAAGCTCTCCGGCCCTTGATGCGCCAAGCACACCATATAGAACAAGTAACGCAGCCGTTCTGAGACAGACTCCAGGAACACCTTCGTCTCTTCGAACCGGTTTCCGACCTCAGCACGGCCGGCGCCAAGGCTTTGGGTCTATGTCTACAGTGTCTTCGACGTTCACCGAGAGTAACGCAGAGGCTTACAAGGCAAATGTGCCGCAGCTGTTTGTTGGTGAATGTTTATTCAAGTACGCCCATGGGTTCCTCGATGGGCTGGGCGGTGGCCGGCACAAGCGCTACTTCTGGGTGCATCCTTATACCATGACTCTTTATTGGCAAAAAGACAACCCAGCCATTCTTGGGGGGCGCACGGGCAAACCAAAGTCTGCCGCGATCCTAAAGGTGGAGCAAGTCTCTGACTTCAACCCAATTCCTGCTGGACTTTACTATAAGTCTTTGTCAATCACGACGACGAACGGACGTGAGATTCGCATTACATGCCCGTCTCGCTCGCGTCACCACGTTTGGTATACATCCTTGCGCTACCTCTTGGACAACAGTTATGAGGAGGAGCAAGAAGGCCTGCCACCCACACTTCGCGGCTTAAAGGGCTAGCTGTGTTGGTTGATTGTGTTTCATGTTAACAAAAAGTTTTTGTATAGATAAATTAATTACGATTGCTGTTCTTTAATAGAGAATATATGTTAGTGATTTTCCTTGTATACCACTAAAAATGTCATGTTACTACACCGGTTTCAGATTGTTCCGAGTGAACGCAACCTAGACAAATTTCGCACAAACACAGGCTACCGCGTACAAGAATGCGTGCTAGAAAACCACAATGCCACCTTCCACCCACATATTACCTGTTTTGGCCAGGAACTTAAGCGTGCCGATACCGGTGCAAGGACACGTGACACTTACTCACACGCCAAGCCATCAATCCGGTAGCCGCTAATTGTCACACCACTTTAGCAGGTCTTAGTAGGGTCTCAGGCCTGAAATTTGACATTTGGCTCAAAAGAACCGAGTGCCCGCAGCAACGAAGATGCTCAAGAGATTCTCGAGGGCGATTCTCCGTCCTAACACCACGCTAGCTGCGTATAGGCTTTCACAAAGACATGCACACACGCACGCTTTAACCGCGGAGACATACAACGTGAAGCGCGGGGATTATGGAAAACTTGAGCAATCAGATATCGAGTATTTCCACTCAGTCTTAGGTGAAAAGGGCGTTGACTATGATGCTGATGATCTCGAAGCCGTGAACACTGACTGGATGTCCAAATACACGGGTCAGTCGCGATTATTGTTGAAGCCAAAGAGTACAGAAGAGGTCAGTCGCATCTTGAAACACTGCAATTCTCGCAAGCTAGCAGTGGTACCACAAGGAGGAAATACAGGCCTAGTTGGCGGATCTGTACCTGTCTTTGACGAGATCGTCATCTCACTGAAGGGCCTTAACAAGGTCAGATCGTTTGACGACGTGAGCGGAATCTTCACTGCGGACGCAGGCGTGATCCTCGAAAACGCTGACAGCTACCTGAGAGAGAGGGGATACATTTTCCCACTCGATCTAGGCGCGAAGGGCACTTGCCAGATTGGAGGCAATGTGGCTACTAATGCCGGTGGCTTGAGACTTTTGCGGTATGGAAGTCTTCACGGGACAGTTCTAGGAATTGAGGCTGTTCTTCCCAACGGCGACATATTCGATGGCTTGAGTGCCCTAAGAAAAGACAACACGGGATATGACTTGAAGCAACTGTTCATTGGGTCAGAGGGTACCCTTGGAATCATAACTGGTGTTTGTGTGCTTTGTCCTCCAAAGCCTAGAGTCACCAATGTCGCATTCTTGGGCTTGGACTCGTATGGCAACATGAAGAAGACGTTTGTCGAGGCACGCAAACACCTCTCTGAGATCATGAGCTCGTTCGAGTGCATGGACGCAGCATCTCTAAACACGGTTGCCCGCTACTACCCCCCGTCTGAGATGCAGCCGCCTCTCGACGAAGTTCACCCCTACTCGCTTCTCATTGAGACAAGTGGGTCCAACAGCGAGCATGACCAGGCGAAGCTTCAAGAGTTCCTTGAAAAGATAATGGAGGACGGCCTCATCAGCGATGGCGTACTTGCGACCGACGAGAGTCAAATCCATAATCTCTGGGCCTGGCGCGAAACCATCTCCGAGGCTTCTGGCCGTGGCGGTGGTGTCTACAAGTACGATGTTTCCCTGCCACTTGCTGTCATGTGGGACCTCGTGAAGGCAACACGCGAGCGTTTGACTGAGCGGGGACTTCTCAGCGAAACTGACGAGTCCAAGCCAGCTATAGATGCCATTGGATACGGTCATGTAGGAGATGGTAACCTCCACCTCAACGTTGCTGTTCGCAAGTATGATAAGCGTGTGGAGGAGGCTCTCGAGCCGTTTGTATTCGAGTTTGTATCCAAGCACAAGGGGTCAGTCTCAGCCGAGCACGGTCTCGGATTCCAAAAAGCGCACGCTCTCCACTACTCGAAGAGTAACGAACTCATTGGAATCATGAAGCAGATCAAGGATCTCTTTGATCCCAATGCCATCATGAACCCATACAAGTACCTTCCTTAAGCTAGTTCAAGTATATCTATATTGTTGCTAGCAACAGTGTCAACTAGTCAATTAGCTTGACTTGTTAGTGAACTCATACAGGGCGTCCTTCGCACAATCATCAATGACATGGAATCGCTCAGGACCGAGCTTAGTTCCACCGTACCATCGCGTCACGACTACCAGAGTGTCTAAGCAAGCCTGCTTTTGCATCAGCTGTAATATCCTTCGAGCAGCGGGTGGCTCACCATTGTCATTGGCTTCTTCTAATACACTTGTACCGACTTTTATCCTGCATGCTGAAATGTTATGTGTGGCCTTGCGGAGTTCGGGTAGTGACTTGAGCTCTTTGAGAGCCTTGCGAGCATCTAACAGCGAGGTCACTCTGGCACATCTGCCTACAAATCTCGACTTCCGAACTACTAGCTCCTTCCCCACCGTCCACATCTATTAGTCCCGCTATAGATGTTCTCGACTTTTCATGTGCGCTGATTTGAAGACTGGACCTTGGACCCATCGGCGATGACTGAGAAGGAAGACCGAGCCTAACCCTAATATGCAGAAGCTCGGTCCGACGGAAACTTCACCGAATCAAGCATAACCGCCTGAGTGCGGAGATTCTCTCGCGACCAAATGGATTGTGGCATAACATGCTGCTCGATGGAGTTGAATGGATAAATACTTGAATGCTTGCAAAAAATACATAAATATGTATGGATATGGAGTAGCTTATAATCGGAACGATGGGTTAAGAATACAGAAGCGACTTTCCAATCAAATGTCGAAGCCGAAAGAAGCCTCGCTAGGAATAATATCACGCCAAAAATCGTCACTCAATTGCCAGAGTGGATAGTCTTCAGGAAGGAACCCAAGGCTGATGCGACGCCCGCCGCGCGGCGGCAGCTGCTGCATAGCGAGCTCGCGTTCCAAAGGCGTCAGTGATGGCCGGTGTGAGTATTGACCTTGAGCCTGCCCGTTGGTAGCACCTTCATTACCATTGCCAGCCTGTGCGCCTGACTTCTGCGGGTAGTTGCCTACTTGAGAGTTGGGCTGAGGAAGTATCATTGGCTGCTGGCGCTGGAATTGCCGGCCTTGAGGCTGTTGTGCTAGTCGTTGCTGCTGCTGCTGCTGTTGCTGTTGTTGCTGTTGTTGCTGTTGTTGCGGGAGCTTGCGCCCAAGCTGCTGATCATTAGCATTTGACCTCCCCGGTTTGCTTTGGAAGCTGTCTTGACCCGGAGTGTTATTGGAGGATGGTGAGACAGGTTGACTACCAATCGATGAAGGCGAAATGGTGATTTCCTGAGGCTCCTCAACTGTCTCCAGTGAGGTCTGCTTGGCGTATGCATATTGATTTTGCGTCGGATCTCTTATGCCAGATCGCACGGTAGCAATGAATTCTGGGTCCCCAAGTGTAGGGTCCTGAGTTGGACTAGTTACTGAGGCCCAGAAGTGTGCACGTGCGTCGTTGTGACAGACGAGAAGCTTCAGCAAAAAGTTGCACGAAGTGGAGATATTACTAGAGGGATACTCTTCGAACAGCTTGTTGCCCATGTCAATGATCTTGATGACCTTGTCTGTGGCAGACTCCGGCACAAAGCATGCATCTGCAAAGCTTTTGTTGAAAATAACCAAAGCGCGGCATTTTAGGACCAATGCGCAAGACAAGACGATCATATTCCAGATTGGCATCGTGATAATTGAGAGATACTCGAGGTCGAATTGGCATGCCATATCAAGTACTTCACTGGCAGCAACGAAACATTTCCGGAAAGATTTCGCACCCTGGATATTAATTTCCTCATTAACAGCTAGGCTGAAGTTTGTGAAAGGCGATCGACCGAGCTCGGGGTCAAAGGGGCTGTAAAGAGCCGCCTGATGCAAGTATGCCCGCAGAACTAGTAATGCCATCTTAGTGCAGCCTCTGTTTGGTAGCTTCTCAGTCAACAGATCGATTTCGTGGTCGAAATGCTGAATCAAATAGAGAATAGTGTCATCCTTGAGGTCAGGAGCCGACGATTCGTTGTTCTTCTTAAACAACTGAACAGTGATCTGCTCATGTAGGTGAATAATGGGTGCGAGGTGCCACAAGAGGTATGCATCTGGATCGACTTCCTTCTCCATGGCTTGTGTTATGACGTCAATGCTCTTTTGAGTATAAGTGTTGAAGTAGCTCGCAATCGGACGGCGGTTCGAAGAAGTGTACTCAAAGGATAGCACGTAAACTGACAGCCATGCAAGGCAACACTGTATGCTAGAAGGGTCAACTGCAGCCTGAGGAGTCACAATCTGCTCGAAGATTGGTGCATTTGAGGTTCCAGGTGGAAGCGAGCCACCAATGCCGATATCATAGGCGAGTGAGACGGCCAGCGTACTCAGTGAGAACATACGTTGTCTGTGGTAAAACTCAGACTCGTTGTACCAGTAAGTAAGAACCACCAAGCATTGCAGTAGCTCCAGACTCTTTGTGCTCGTGATCATAATTTCCTGAATGACAGTTGTGTATGCCATATTATGCAAAATCATATTTGTTTGTCGCTTCGAATGATCTCGTATAGTGTGAGATGTGACATCCAAGATACAATGGAAGAGTATTGGGGTCTGATTGATGATGTCCTCCAAGGGTGCATTTGGTATGGGCACTATAGGGAAGCGTGGGAAAATGTAATTGCGGTAGATGTCAAGTCTTCGCACTGCATCTTCTCGAGTAATCATTCCCTGGGCAATGACATTGTTTTCGGGTCGTGAAACATACTTGAAAGGCATTTTCTCGATGCATTCGAGGCGCTCTGCGTCTCTCTCCATCAATGTCCTCCAAGTAGACATTATCTGATCTCGAACAGCAATAACGTGAGCAGATGGAGATAATCTTTGGTTGTAGTAGTTTTGTGGTCGTTGTGACATGGCCATGTTAGCTGGGGCCGTCGACCCCTGGCTGTTGTTGGTACCTACCGCCGATCGAGCAGGGCTTGGTCCAGAGTTGCTGGCAGTGCTGGAGGCAGAGCTCATGCTCGCACCGTTCAACCTGTCGGCTCCTATTGATATTGGGCTGAGTTCGCCTTGGATAGGAGATATAACACTGGAGACATCTGGCCCCTGGTTTGCTGCCAATCTTTTCAAGGGAGGGGTAGGCATGGACTCTGCACCATTGGACTGCTTGATCTCCGGAGGATTCGGCCTGGTATTATCAGAGAGGTTAACAGGAGCATTGGAGATGGTATGCTGTCTACGACGCTTGCTCACGTCCATCTTACACTCGCGCTTGCCCTTCATACAGCGTTTGCATGGCGATTGACTATCCTCAGGATCAGAGCGAACGCATCTGACCTTAAGTCTTCGACATCTTGAGCATGCCTTGGTTATTTTAGGCGCCCCCGGAGATTCCGTTGCGCTATTCATTGACATGGTGTAAAGGCTCTAGGAAAAGAACCGAGGAAAAGGACAATTGACCAAAACCGTAATATCGTATTTAACGGTCTCCTCCTGTGTTTGTACGATACGTGTTTTAGCACAATTGCAATCAACAAGTTTGTCGTTAATCCTATATTGCTTTCAATCCAATCGTGATGGTGATTGTTATTTGGATGAATTAAAAAATAAAGGAACCTAACTTACAAACCCCCTGTGTGCACACTTTGGTTTGTCTGTCTATGCTAGCAGAAGAAAGTGCGAGGGTTTGACCAACCGCTGACGCTTAATCCCGTGGTGCCAACACGTGTGACTAATCCGAATAACCTGGATTCCTGGAATCTTCGTGAGGGGAGCGCGTCTGCTCTGCATAAACGAGTTTAGACGGGGCCCAGCCCTGCTTCTGCGGATATAGATTGCAAACAGTAAAAATTTTTGTTTTGGTCTTATAGTGGTGCTAATGGTTCGGTTGGACTTTAGTTCGCGGCTGTTCCCGTCTGGGGTTGCTGGAGGTTTCTTGACGTTTCCTTTTTTTTTTTTTTGGAGCTCACTTTTGCGCTTTTACATTACGCTGAGATAAATATGTGGTGCCTGAATGGTTGATCAACGCCGCCACCCCTCAGCCGTCGTTGACGTTGCGGGATTTGATACATAGTGCAGGATCACCTTCACATCCTGCAGTGCTGTTTAGGCAGGCTCGAACAGGATATTTTGGGCGAAAGCTGCCTGGGGAAGCTGAACGCTCTGCTAAATTTGTGCTTAGGCATCACTGACCTTTGGTAGCTGGATTAGTCACTCCCTCTCTCTGCCTGGCTTGCATTCAGACATATGAGTTAGCATGAGCTAATTATTATAGGAGATTTGTCTGCTTGGTTGTGTCTGCTTTATTAGAGGCTTGTGCAGAGCTTGTGCAGCTCGTGCAGCACCACAAGGGTTTGGACGAGGGGGGGGGGGACCTAACATACTCCAACTACAAACCTGTCGAAGCAATTGCATGAGATCTTCGCAACTCTATCTTTCTTCGGACAACCCCATCTCTTGTTGTTGTTTCCATTGCATTACTCTTAGAGGAGTTGCTACCTGGTCTGATCACCGCAGCAGTCCCTGGTTTCGAACCTCGGCCATTGGAATTGATCGCATAAACGGCGCGCTGTTTATTCAGAAAATACTGGACCTGATTCTTTGACCTGCCTCCGGTCATAATCAGCTCAGTTTTAACGAGTCATACTGCCAGTCTTATGCAGTTAAAATCTATGAGTTTTCTTGAGCTACTGGGAGGAAATGGCGCGATATTATTTGTTTTTTGCGCCCCTAAGCTGTCAGGAAACCTCGCTTCCACGCCGTCTGAATTTTACCAGGGCCGTGCGCTAATTATGCCCCTCTCTGTAGGGTCCTGCTGGAACCTGCTGAAACCGTTATGTAGGGTAGTCAAAATCGTACAGTCATTCTTGACAAGCACTGGCTTAGCAGTGTAGAGAAAAGGGTATTAACGCTACATTGTGCTAAAATAACCGCCGTTGAATTGTAATGTCGTCACGTGTTTGCACCATGGGCATACAATTTTTTTTGGTGGTTTCCCCTGGATCCATGGGCTTTTGACGTCTCCTGTCTAGGTACGCGCGGGATCCCGAAGAAAAATTTTGAATTATCATGTGCTGGGCTGCTGGGCTGCTAGCATCGTGCATTCTGCAATGTAAGGTCATGTGACTAAATAAAATAACTCACATGATCAACTCACATGATCAACTCACACAATCACGTGTATGCGTTTATCACGTGTTTTTTTCCTGTTGTTTGGATATCTCCCAACTGACCGGCATAAGCCAAATTTTGTGTTATTTCTCCCAATCCCTCTGATATTCGGCCACAATGTCAAAACAACCCCTAATTTAACATTTTTCTTTAATGATTTGGCCAAGGCTCCAGGTTTTTTCGCTCGACGAATGACGTGGCCGTGTTGCGACGCCACCAAATAACCGTTTGCTAATCAAAACAACGCCACTAAACGATGCTATCCTGCGTAGCTTTCAGTCCGGGGCAAGGTTAGCACAGAATTGCACCGTTTCGGGCTCCGCACATTCCAGACGGCACATCCCCCTCGATACTTTTCTTCATGCCCGTTTTTAGGGGTCTGCATCATCGCCCATGCGAATTTCTTGGCCAGTCCACTTTTTTTTTGTTGGAATTCTTTAAGATGCACTAAACAGACAATTTTTAAATGCTAATAATCCTTCATCTATTTGTTTTCAGTATATTTGTAGTAACGCTACAATCATATCTGTGTTCTTTGCTCGAGTCTTGTTAGCTTGAGAGTTGGGACATTACACAGACCAACAACTTGTATCTAAGGTGATGATGGTGCTTGACGCGTCAAGTGCGTGCTAACAGGACTGGACAATAGTGTTGATTTTAGTGGCCTCTTTTTAAGAGAAGTTTTTAAGATAGAAATGAGAATGAATTGCAAGCGTTAAAAAGGGCATAACATGATATAATAATAAAGAGGGCGTAGATTAGATTAAATATTTAGCTGAGCTCCTGGCTGGCCTTCGACTTGGAAGACTTCTTCTTGCTAATGGAGGCATCAGGAAGGACACCACCCTGGGCAATGATAACGTGGCCAAGAAGCTTGTTCAGCTCCTCATCCTTGCGGATGGCAAGGGTGATGTGACGGGGAATGATACGGGTCTTCTTGTGGAAGCGAGCAGCACCGGATGCAAGATCGAGAATCTCGGCGGTCAAGTACTCGAGAACGGCAGCGAGGTAGACGGGAGCACCGGAACCAATGCGCTGAGCGTAGTTACCCTTGCGGAGGAAACGGTGAATACGACCAATGGGGAAGATAAGACCAGCCTTCTGCGAACGGGTCTGAGCGCCCTTAAGGCCAACTTCAGTTGCTTTGCCACCAGCTTTGCCACCAGACATTTTCTGTTATTGAATAAAAATTTCCAAGAGTGTTCGGAAAGAAGATTGAGTGTAGGGAAGGAAAGAAAAGAACGGATGAGGGGCGCGATCGTGCACCTTATATAGTTTCATTGGAATATCCGAATATCACTTCTGCACGACACGTCTTAGGTAACTAGCTGCGTAGCTTTCAGTCTGGGTGTATGATCTGGTCTGATTAAATGGCCTAACCCTTGTATTTGCTTACGTAGTATCGTGGTCCTGCTCATTCTCGCGTTGTGATGGATTGATCGCCAATTTCTATATAAGGCCGCCATATCCCCCGCCACTAGACTTCTTTTCCTTTCTTTCCCACTAACATTTTCGAAAGGTTACCGAAATCGAAAAAAAGTTTACACATCTAACAATGCCCGCTAAAGCTGCTGCCGAGAAGAAGCCCGCCTCCAAGGCCCCCGCCGGTAAGGCCCCCTCTAAGGACGCTGGTAAGGCTCCCTCCACTGAAAAGAAGGCCAAGCGTAGCAAGGGCCGTAAGGAGACTTACTCTTCCTACATCTGGCGTACCCTTAAGGAGTCCCACCCTGACACTGGTATCTCTAGCCGTGCCATGAACATCATGGACTGCTTCGTCAAGGATCTCTTCGAGCGCATTGCCACTGAGGCCAGCAAGCTCGCCGTCTACAATAAGAAGTCTACCATCTCTGCTCGTGAGATCCAGACTGCTGTCCGTCTTGTGCTCCCCGGTGAGTTGGCCAAGCACTCTATCCTTGATGCTAACCGTGCCATCTCCAAGTTCTCGACCTAAGCAATCCCATTGATTCTCATTTTTAACGTCCTTTATTTATGCTAATGTTCAGTCTACTACATAGGTGAACGAATTTACAAGATTCCTAATTATTTTAACCACCTTTCTCTTCCTGCTTTCTCTTCTTTCTACAAAATGCTTATCTCTCTGCTTGCTGCAAGCGCGTCGAGTCGCGCGCTGCCTTTCAGTGCCAAATTTTTTTAAGCCTCTGATATTCCGAGTCCCAGCCGTGGTTAGGTCTTAGAAACTTGACGCGTCTGATCACAACCCAACTGTATGGAAAGAGTTTGGTTCAGTACACATGACTAGATTTGACTTAAGTTATCTTAATGTGGTTTTGAACTGTTTAGAGTATCAATTTCTCTCTTTGATATTCTTTTTAACTTTAAATATTTTTCTAATATTGAAATGCTTAGTTCGTCCATAGACAACGATAGTATGTTAGCTATATTACATACGTTTCAGAGATATCAATGAGTAGACATATTTTTCGATTTCATCCATAAAAGAGTCCCAACGACCATCACGATGATACACAACCATATTAATTTAACCAATTAAGAACCAATTCGTTGCAACAATTGTCGGGATACGTATTGTGCAAGGTGCATACAGCACATCGCTACCATGCCAGCGGCAGGCAGACCCCATAATCTCGTAAGCCCCTCCCCTCCCAGACGGGTGAGGTGTATTTCCAGCGTGCTTTCACTGTATCGCCTTAGTTGTCACAAGCCACACAAATAAACTCAACCGTCCAACTGTAACTGGGATTCACAATGGCAGGGGACGATGTAATGGACCTGCTGGACTCTCTGGACAATATCGCACCAGAGGGAAAGTCCAAGAAGGGATCTGCACGCAAGCCCAAAGCGCAAAGAGAGAAGAAAGCCAAGGACAACGATGTTCTCGCGATGCTGGACGACCTCGATATCTCAAAAGAGCCAAAGCAGAGGACATCCACAGACAGCACAGAGTCTTCCAAGTCTGAAGACAAGCCGGACACCAAAGGAGACGAGCCCAAATCCACGACTGCAATTGAGAAGGATACCGCGACCGAGGAAGCCACAAAGACCGAGGATGCCAACACTGACACTGCCACTGAGGCAACAGCTTCTCGTTCGATCGAGGGTGACATTGTGGACGTCGGCGCCACGTTGAGTTCATGGTGGAATAGGAACAAGGGAGGTATTTGGAACTCCGCCCAAGCAGCTGCAAACAAAGCAACTGAAGCCATTCAAAGTCGCGCAGACCTCGCTACGATTCAGGACAAGTTTAACTCAGTGCTGCACACCATCGTACCGCCCATTAGTGGCCATGAGCAATTATTTATCAACATATTCCACGATATGGTGGGGTACCCCAATATCGACCGTATGCTGTACGAGGTGTTTGAGCAGGTAATGGATCAAGTCGAAGGTGGCGGCGACTTGCACATGATTGTGCAAAAGGGCAAAGAACGCCGACGTGCAGGATCTGACTGGGATGTCGAGAGAAGCCTCAATTCCGTGCGGTGCTCTGTTGAGAATGGATCCAAGTTGGCATTGGCCAGTATCGAGGATTTCAGACGATCAGAGAAGACACAAGACAAGACAGCAGAGCTGGCTGCAGCCGAATCCAACGAGCTCATTGCTGCCGATAGCAAGAAGGAACCCATCCGGATCTCCGAACTCTATATTAGCATACAGCCTATCATTGTCCCACCAAAGTCCAACGACGGGGAAAGTAAAGGCGAAAATGGCGAAACAATAATCAGCACAGATGACAATTCGCTCTCTTTCGTTGTTTACCTTGCCGACTTTAAGCACAACATCAGGCTCGTCACCGCATCACAGTCGTTCCCCGCAGAGTGGGTGGATTGGCTTGACGGAGACTCAAAGGCATACGATAACCACGGCATCAACCCCCGCGAATGGGTCACGGGCTGGATAGAGGAGGGCCTGAGCCTCGCGTTTGGTGTCATAGCACAGAAGTATGTCACTATTCGTATGGGAATCAAGCCAGAAACCCCAAAGAGCAGCGAATCAAAGTAGGCAACTAGCAGTTAGTTAATCATAGTTCATTAAATGGTGTTACTCTTATGAAAGTAAAGTATATACAAAAGATCGATTAAGCCTTGTCAATGTCAAGGTGCTTCTTAGAGCTGTCGACACTAACACTCACGGTGTCGCCATTCAAAATGTCACCCTTGAGCAGCTTCAACGAGAGCGGCTTCAAGACCTCCTTCTGGATCAAACGGTTAAGAGGACGAGCGCCATACAGAGGGTCATATCCATGATCAGACAGCCAAGTGCGGGCGTCAGGCGTGACGTCCAGGTTGATCTGGCGGCCCTTGATGCGGTCATGAACCTCGTCGAGTCGCAAGTCGACAATGTGACGGAGAGACTCCTTTGACAACCGGTTAAACACAACGACATCATCAAGACGGTTGAGGAATTCCGGCGGGTAGTATGAACGCAGAGTCTCAACAACCTTTTGGCGGATCTCAGGGGAGATGGAGCCACTGTCAGTCGCACTGGTGTCAGAGACCAGGATTTCCTGACCAATGTTCGAGGTCATGACGATAATGGTATTGCGGAAGTCCACACGACGGCCCTGGCTGTCAGTGAGGGTGCCCTCGTCAAGGACCTGAAGTAGAAGCTTCGAAATGTCAGGGTGCGCCTTCTCAAATTCGTCGAACAAGACGACAGAGTAAGGCTTACGGCGAACAGCCTCTGTTAGCTCGCCACTCTCCTCGAATCCAACGTATCCAGGGGGAGCACCAATAAGGCGTGCGAGGGCATGCTTTTCTTGGAACTCGGACATGTCGAATCGGATAATGGCCTTCTCGTCGTCAAAAAGGAACTGCGCAAGCGCCTTGGTTAGCTCAGTCTTACCGGTACCGGTTGGTCCGAGGAACATGAACGAACCAATGGGGCGGCGTTCGTTGGTGAGGCCAGCTCTTTGCATCTGAACGGCTTCAGTGACAGCACCAATGGCCTCGGATTGGCCAATGACGCGATCAGACAAGGCACCCTCCATCCGGAGAATCTTGTCCTTCTCACCTTTCATAAGAGAGTCGGTGGGAATGCCAGTCATGCGACCCACAACACGTGCAATATCATCGCTAGTGACGCTCTCATGCAATAGGCGGTCCTTAGAACCAGACTCGGCGCCAGGCTTGGGCAGCTTCGCCTCAAGAGCGGGAATGGTAGAGTACTGAAGCCTGGACGCAGAAGCGAAGTCGCTAGTAGCGCGAGCAATCTCAAGAGCAGTCTTGGCACGCTCAAGTTCCTCCTTTGCGTCCTTAACAGCCGAGATTTCAGCTCGCTCATTGTTCCACACCTCAGTCAAACGGCCAGCTTCACCCTTACGGTCGGTAAGCTTCTCCTCAATGACCTTCTTGCGATCAAGTGAGATTGGGTCGGTCTCCTTTTTGAGAGACTCGAGCTCGATCTCCAATGTGGTGATCACCTTTTCAATGGCCTCAAGCTCATCGGGCTTTGATTCATGCTGGAGCCGGAGTGCTGAGCAGGCTTCATCCACGAGATCAATTGCCTTATCTGGCAAGAACCTCTCTGTGATATAGCGGTTGGAGTAGACGGCAGCAGTAACGAGGGCCTGGTCAGTGATACGCACACCATGGTGGACCTCGTAGCGGTCCTTTAATCCACGGAGAATGGAGATGGCATCATCAACACTTGGCTCGTTAACGACAACGGGCTGGAAGCGGCGTGCGAGGGCGGCATCCTTCTCAATATACTTCCGGTACTCGTCAATCGTGGTGGCACCGCAGCATTGAAGTTTACCACGCGCCAGGGCAGGCTTGAGGAGATTAGAAGCATCCACAGAGCCTTCGCTCTTTCCGAGACCAAGGAGGATATGCAATTCGTCAATGAAGAGGATAACCTTGCCCTCTTCCTTGTCGATTTCGTCAAGCACAGACTTGAGTCTCTCTTCGAACTCACCTCTGAACTTTGCACCGCTGATAAGGGAACCCAAGTCTAAGCTCACGACGCGTTTGTCCCGAACACTTTCAGGGACAAGACCCCGGGCAATTTGCTGGGCGAGGCCTTCCATGATGGCAGTCTTACCGGTACCTGCCTTACCAATGAGAGCCGGATTGTTCTTAGATCTTCGACTCAGGATTTGAATAGTACGCTTAATTTCTTCGTCACGGCCAATTACAGGATCAAGCTTGCCATCGCGTGCAAGTGCTGTGAGGTCCGTACCGTATTTTTCAAGAGCAGGCTTCTCTTCTTCAGCTCCTTGTTGGTTGGGGTTCATTCTAAAACCCTGGGGGCCCATCTTGAATCGACGTGGAGTCGTGCTGAAATTTCTAGATGGTGAGGCCACAGAGAACGCGCCAAGCTGACCCGAGCGACGGACAGCTGGAGTCATGGCACTGACAGCCGAGCTCGTGGAGGAGTATGCAGGCTGGCCAGTATTCAGGGCTATTGCCAATGGCTGAAGTTTTGAGAGCTGCGCCTTCGAAACATATCGCCGTGCAGCTAACATTGTGATTGTATTTTGTGGCGTATGAATATTCTATGGTTCAGTTGAAAAAACAAAAGTGTCAAGCGTGCACTTAGCTGCAATATATAGCTGTCCATGCGAGACTCCCTGCTTGGGAGGTTGCTGCTGTAATGCAGCTGCTTATTGGGCTTCGCCAAGCTCGGAGAACCTTCTCCACACAACGAGCAATGTGAGGCTTAAAAGTTGATGCTACAAGCGTGATTAATTAGGGGAAATGAGTGATATGTGAGAAGGGGGGACCCTTTTTGCTCTCAACATGGTGCGAGAGATAATGTACTGAGCTTCGCGAGCTCGGGATTCATGGTGCAGATATTATTAGTGTCATATTCGGGCAGAAGGGCATTCACGTGACCTGGGAGCTCACGTGAAATATGCAAGCACCCTCTGCCCTATGCAAGTTTTTGATTTGGGGGGTGGTGGTAGTCCTAAATTTTTTGGTTTGAAGGGAATCAGAACATGTCGTGAGCATTGTGAGCGTTATAGGACGGTCGTCTTCGGTGATTGTCCTTGTAGTTGTCCACACTCGAGGTCTCACTCTGGGCTCTCGTGGGGGCGACCCGGCGTCGCTTGAACCAAAAGTATGCAAATACGCCCACCGCGAGAATACCCAGGACACCCAAGGGTACGGCGACACCAATTGCCACCTTGCCACCGGTGGAGAGCCCAGAGCTTCGTTGAACGCCCGGACTGAGTGGCGAAGCTGTTGCCTGGGTATCTCCAGTTTGGGATGGGCCAAACGTCGAGGTCATAAGATAGGTTATTTTCGATCCGCCAATAGTCTCTGTAACAAGATACGTCCTTACAGGATTTTGTACATCCACGCCGGTTCTGACGCTCGTCACAGAAATGCTCAAACTACCAGAGTGTGAGCGGGTGGACGTAGGCGTCGTTCGCGAGCTGGCCAAGCGGCTACCAGAGCCGGAAGTGATTAAAGAATGTGTTGACGACCCATGAGATGATGAGTGTGATGTGTGGGAGTCATGAGAAGAATGTGACGCTTGTGAGATACGGGATACATCGGAGGCATGAGATGCCGAAGATCCGGATATTTTCGCAGAGGCAGCCGTTGAGTCTGCCGACAACGAGGCAGAGTTTGAGCCTGATAGGGAGCCAGAGGTCACTGCCAATGCCGAAGCCGAGTCCCGTGATGATTGTGAGATCGTATTGGCTCCGAGCGACGACGAGACATCAGTCAACAAAGAGGTTACAGACAACGAGCCGCCAGGGCTCGTGCTTGCTGTGTCGAAGCTGTGTGAAGTGATGAAGCTCGAAAATTCCGATGATCCAGAGGTAATCGTCGCCGGGCTACTAAGGAATGTAGTCTGGGCAATAAATGATCCTGAGCTTGAGCCGAGCAATGTCGACTCAGGGCTCGTGGTAAATGTGTTCGGAACAGCGGTTGAAGAGTCTTCATGAGAGGATGTGATAGTTTGTAGAGGGGAAGAAGTTGTTACAATCGGGGGATTTGTAGTTTGTTGCAGGTACTGCGTCGAAATGTTTCCTGCGTTAGTTGCCATTTTCTTTTGATAAAGTGTACACACTCAAGCTGGATCCCAGTTAGCCCGAGCAAAATATACAGTCGCTTGCAATTCTTTCCTACCGCCGTATGGACGACCCGGTCAATGTGACATGCCAAGGAAAAGAAAGCCTCCAGTCGTCTTTCCCATGTTTTAACCAAAACAGACGTGGGGCCTGTAATAACCCAGCCCTGAATACCTCAGACTTAATGAGACCACCCCCATGACCTATGAACATGGGGTGGGGGGGGGATCAAATAGTCAATAGCCGTAAGCAGTAAGCGGATTAGTGCCCCAGATTCAGAGCACCCAAGCTCAAGCCCAGCACAAGCTCATGGGTGAACTTTGAACTTGGATGAGCGCAAGTGAAGTTTGAATCAAAGGAGAAATAAAGATAAAAGATCAGTTTATTAGCATGGTCGCCGGCTTGGCATCGACATGAGGCCAAGTTGATGGGTTAATTGACGAAAATAGAAGAATTGCAAAATGACGAGCTGTAAACGCTGGCGTGGCTGAGAGAGGTTGAGAGGTTTTTTTTGTTCCGGGTTACTTACGCAGGGGAAAGGAAAGCATCAACTCATTCAAAAATTGACCGGTGAAAACCAAACGTTTATACGAATGGTATTGAAAAATTGATCAGTTCCTATGAACCGTATGAAAGTCTACCAAAACATGGAAGCATCCGTTCTATTTATCTGGCCTAGCGAACCCCACTTGACGCTGGGAATACTCGCATGGTCTGAATCCGCTGCCTTGAAACATGCCCAGACGGGCCGATAAAATTATTCCCCATGCCAGCAACCAAGGGCGGGGATTAGAATTTCCAGCGACAGGTTACTGCAAGCTCAGCAGATTGGGAAGCGTGGGCAAATGAGTTATTAAGCCCCGACTGCTCAGCGTTGCAAAGAAGCCCTTTGTGTAGATCTTTCATGCAGACTGCTAATAAGTGCAAAGGTTAGGAGGGGTGGGAAGGTGACTTTGAAGCAATGACGTCGCTCCGTCCTTTAGGAGCTAATCCGATTAACCGTACCAACAAGCATTGATATACCTATAGGACCATTTAGAAAAGGACACCTCAATCGGTACCTCGGGCTTCAAAGTCGTGGCCCACTTGCGTATAATTGGCGAAATTAACCATGTCGATCATAGGCGGGGTTAGGTTACTCAGCCTGATAGATCGGTTCCGGGTAATCTAGCTACAAACATAAACACGCACAATCAACCTTTCTCGGCTGTCAACAGAGACCAGAGACGAATGTTAAGTGCGTCAATGTTTAGCGATACAGTAGAGGTAATTAGCTCGCCTAATTAACACAAAGCTCGTCATAGACAGCTCGCTACAGCGAAATCTCTAAGACGGCTTTTCTACAACGACTAATTAAGATCTACTCTCTCTATCTTTAATTTGCCACGCCCGTCAAGTTGCTCAACTAGGTCCCAAAGCATCTCCTAGTCGACTAATGTGGAGGTGGTTTTGTTCCCAACAGGATCTGTTTGCAGACGACGAAGGGTGGCCCGCTAGCTGAAATTGGATCTCGGGTAGATTATATCAACAGACAGACCTTCCTAATGTAGGCTCACCCACGATTCTACGTCATTAATTTCACCATGACCTTGTTTTAAATTGACAGGCGAGATGCACACCTGATTGCGTAAAATTCGTCACTTATGGCTCAATCGTGCGTTTGTTCTTATGGTAATCTGTCGCTTTGCTGGGCCACCGTGGCCTTTATTAGCCGGCTCCGGCTATTGCCACTGTGCAGTGGGACGGTAAAAATAAATATTTTGGTGATAGCAAGCTCTGTGATACGCTCTGATAAATTAATTTATGACTGGGAGAAGCACGTGGGGCAAAAGGTAAGGAGAGCCTTTGCTAAAAATGATGAAGGCGAAACTTTTCAAAAAATCACATCACAAAACTAAAGCCAGGAGGAGCCTTGTCCAGTGTCAACCACGATCGGTCTGGTTGGGGGTGCACTTTTGTACTAACCGGCTATCTGTGCTTGTCTTTTTTATCGTGATAGCGCTGGGTGATTATGCCGCACGTGATTAGGTGTCGGTAGCTTTTCAACGGTCCTTGTAACACGACGCTTAAAGCCGAGCGTTGATGGCTGTATAGATCAGAATATGGACATGACCGCAGATGACTGAGCTTAAGCTGCTGAGCCAAACCAGACCACACGCGGTGTGATTGGCACCGTTATCAGTGTATCAGATGGTCGATACCCCAGGGGCAAATAAGAAAGCCCTCACATCGGGAGAGGCTGCATTAGATTCGCCATCCACTTTTAGAGTCCTGGGATGTTCTTATGGTGCGGCTAGTGCTGCCTGTTTCATCACATACCCTCTGGATACTGTAAAGACACTGCTGCAAACGCACGAATACCCCACATTTTGGAAATGTATCCGTGAAACATACAATGACGCTGGTGTGAGTGCTTTTTACAAAGGTATTCCAGCATCGCTGATATCTTCCGCTGTGGCAAGGTCCATCAACATGAGCTTGTATGCCAAGTTTAAAGTGGGAATTGCGAATGCCTTATCGATGTCTTCCCCCGATTCATTTGTACCAATTTTCTCTGGTGCCTTGATCGCTGGATCCTTCAGCTGTATCATCACGGGGCCGCTTGAGTTCACAAAAGTAGCCTCACAGGTCGAGAACCTCGTCTACAAGCAGAGAGGCCTGGAACCCCCACGACATCGATCAAGCACGTTGCAAGCAGTAAAGGGAATGATAAGGCGTGGTGGAATTCCTCAGCTTTATGGAGGCGTTGAGTACCATCTTTTGCGAGACTCTCTTGGCTCAGCGATCTACTTCACAGTATACGAATATGTCAAACGAGGAATGAGTCGCATACTTCCAGTAAAGCCAGGAGAGCCTCCTCACCCCTTATCTGTGATCACGGCTGGTGCTGTGTGTGGTGTGGCAGCTTGGGCAGTGATTTTCCCTATAGACACCATGAAATCAACTTACCAAAAGGATCTTTACTTCCACTCCCTGGCAAACTCAATGGAGTTTTATGATACAGTTGTTTCGAGACCAGAATTCAAGTGGTCTTTATCCATGTACAGAGGATTCGGCTTCTCAGTATTGCGAACGAGTCTAAATGGCGTTACGTTATTCGGCGTTTACGAATGGCTAATGTGGATGACGGCGCCCAAAAAGGAATCCACGCGAATGTTTTGAATATAATTTCGCGTCGTATTAACGATAATCTAAAAAATAAATAGGTGCTCGAGATATGCCACCGCATGTTGCGACGACAATGCTATGTAAATCTTTTCATTGAAATATCTCTGAAAAATCAAACTGGCAAAAGCAGGTTGTATGCTTATTTTCGTTTAGGTCGTCCAGGACCTCTTGGTTTTTCCTTTGTATCCGCATCCTTTCCTTTAGGTGCTCGAGGCTTTCTACCCTTTGCTTTCGTGGTTGAGGCGGAGTTCTGAGCTGCATCCCCTTTCTCGACGTCATCTCCCTCTAGAGCGTTGCTGCCACGAGCGCGCAGCTCACGTTTCCGAGGCGGTTCCATCTCAGCCCTACTACTGGAACTCGCTTTGCGCTTGTGGCGCGTTGTGCGGCCAGAGGGCGCAGAGTCAGCGTCACGCTGAGAGGCACTGCTTGGCCCACTTGTAGCAGCCGATGCTTCGGGATCGCGAGGTCGGAGACGCCTATTCCTTGGAGTGGATTCCTTGTCTTCGTCTTGAGTTTCGTGTTCAGCACCAGTTCCCGCCTTTAGATCTCCAATTTTTTGCGGTCCATCATCGTTGATCAAGGTGTTATCGCTATCCTTCTGATGACTTGTGCCATTTTCAGCGTTTATTGCGCTCGGAGCCAGTTTCTCGGCTTCCGCTTGACTGGTGAGATCTACGTCCACGGGCGTTCTAGGTTTCAAGTATGCATGTTCCTCCTGCAGGTGCTGAGCAGAAATAGTCTCAACCTTTGACTCTCCGCCAAAAACTTGCGAGGCAGCAAGTAATTCGAGTGCAATCTGACTTTCCTTGGCAGGACTAGTGACCGGAGGTTTATCCTCACTCAGCAAGCTCTCGCGACGGGGGTTTGGAGTGATTGGCGTGCCTCCGAACAAAGATGCTCTCTCCAGGAGTCGCTTAGCCCCAAGTACCTGGGCATCTCGCTCTGCCGAGACGTCCAAACCTTCATCCACGTGATGGGACAGTGGCGTCTTATTTTGTGTCTCAGTAGCTTCTTCGTCTGGTGAGGCACTGAGCCCGACACTGAATCCGACGTTAAAAAGATTCCAAAAGCTCATGTACGGATTGTCATCATCTTGGGGCCGGGTAGGACGGAAACTCTCAGGGACCTCTGTGGGTGTCTCAGGAGTCAGTAAGTCAGGCTTTGCAAGAGGCGGACTATCCGCAGGAGGTGATTGAATAACAGATGAGTTCGCTTGAGGGCCAGATGCCTCGAGGTGGACCACTGATTCCGGGGCAGAAGTATGATCCGTAACATCTCCGTTGTCGCTGTCGCACTTGCTAGTATCATTGTTTGGAGCGAGTCCAATATCAAAACCAACAAGATGAAGAGACATCTGAGAGATTTCTGGGCTTGTCGGTGTCTCAGGTCTGTTCGAATCACTACTTGCGATGCTGGGGGAGCTCACAGCCTGAGGAGCCGTGTCATTGCGTACCACGGTCTCAGGGTCGTCAACAAGGAGTGGGTCTTCAACCTCTAGAGCTTGCTCCAGTGGCTTCTGCGTAGGAAGGCTCGAATCATTGTGTGGTTCTAGGTCGGCGTGGGAGTTGATATGGCCATCTTCGAAATGCAGACCATCATCGATAAGCTCGTCGCGGTCGGAGCCGTATTCAGCAACTAGCTTCTGCACAGCATCAACATCGAGGTCAAATCCGTATTCATAGGAATCGGCTGGGGCTTCAGAAAGATTGGGATCCAGGGCCTCCGCATCAGCATCTTCACTGTCCTCGACCTTTTCTCTCTCAAGCTCCTGCTGGTATAGATCCTCATCCACATCACTGTGTTCCTCAACACCCTCATCTAGATCATCGGAGGCATCGACCTCTTCTTCTTCGTCTTCATCAAAATCATCAGCACTCTCAGCCTCCTCTATCTCGCTGACGCTTTCCTCCTCTTCGTAGCCATCGTCGAGCTCACTTCCCTCAACGTCATCCTCCTCTTGCTCGGAGCTCAGTTCGACGTACTCGTGCTGTCCGAGGGGCTGTCGCGCCGAGTCTTCTTCAATGTCTTCGGAAAGTTCATCTTCTTCCTCATCTTCATCAACATTGTCAGAAAGCTCATGATGTTCATTGAATTGTTCAAAGAGTTCATCCTTATGAGAAAACTCGTCTTCGTATTCCTCTTGAACCGAATCGCCATCTAGAGCGTCAGCCTCATCAACTTCAGCCTCATCAGCGAAGTCATCAACCTGGTCAATATCTTCGTCTTCGTAGATGGTCTCTATATGCCCATTGTAACTGACACTCTCTTCTTTTTGGTGGTGCAAGTGATCATGAACAGGTTCTTGTGAGGGGCTAAAGCTTGCGTCTAAGCTTGGCTCGTCCGACACGCCCGCCAGGATATCGTTAGTTGAGCTGTTTGAATCCTTAAGTATGTGCGAAAGATTTGCGGGCGGTTTTTGAGCGAGTGCCTCGATTGAGAGTCTCGCTTGAGCGAGTAAGGACTCGCGGTCAGATGCAATTGTGGAAATATGGGAATGTGAGACTCGCGAGACAGAGGTATCTGCTGGCTGGTATCGCGCTAGCGAGGATCTAATTTTGTGACATACATCGTTGATCCAAGATAGGTCCATGAGCTTTTTTTGCGACTTCTTCCTGCGCAAATGCGCGGGAAGTTCTCGCGACATCGTAACCTTATGAAGGGCCGAAAGTCAAGGCCAGTCCTATAATTCCTTGCACCAGGTCACAACCAGCCTGCCGTCAGAAACTCAAGCTGCACTGTAATGAGCCGAGATCCAACTATAGGGATTTATAATCATCCAGCTTCAAGGCATTGAATGAGCTATTGTAAGGCTGAAGGGGGGTCTCTCCGCTTAGCTTAGCTTTCTGCCATCAGTTGGGAAAGCTCAGGCACGCGCCCCAGCGTTCATGAGACAGGCGACTGTCTACTACACTACACTGCTACATCTTCCCTATCGTCTACTTTACAGCCGCTTTCACTCTCAGTCGCACTATCGGCATATCAGAGCAAAAAAATTGAACATTAACAGGCAGATTACGCGCTGAGAGTCGGCATTTGATCAAGAAAAGAATGCCCAAGCTGAAACAGAGCCTGAATCATTTGACAATCGCGGACCCGAAAGGGGTATTATACGAGTTCAAGGATGAGCTCGAGTCGCATGTTCGACCGCTGAAAAAGCTCAACTGGAATCCTGAGGACCGCCCGCTACGCACCATCGAGACTCTCAATATCGAGCTAAATAGTGAGGAATCAGAAAAGAAACCACAACACCAGATTCTGGGCGTAACAGATGCGCCTCTTGTCAAATTGATGATCATCGAGGCTGGATCCTCGGATGTTTATCGACGAGAGTTCCGCAAGCAAACCACCGCATGGGCTGCATCTGCTGCCAATACACGCGACCCTACCGGATGGATAGTTATCCACTATGTGGGGAAAAAGAAACCGCGTTCAAAAGGAGTTTGGTCAAAATTAGTTGCTGATGTTGAGGCAGAGCATGCCGTGCAACTCTATCTTGATGATCCGTCAAGTGTGCAAGAATCATGGGCGAACTTCGTGGCTCATCTTAAACAACAAATCTTGAATACGTTCACTGCCCGTGTATCCCTTTACGAATCGGAGATAAGAAAGCTTCAAAGTACTCGCGACGTAGTCGGCTGGAACTTTGGCAAATTGTTCGTGATGCAAGAAAGCCTGGCTTGGTCCTTTGAGAAGATGAACTTCATCAAGGAGGCATTTCAAATCTATATGTCACTGGAAAAAATGGCAGAGCCGGCATTCTTCACCGAGTCGGAATCACCGAAAGAGATTGATTTCACCAAAGGTCTGCTGGAAACGGACAGAGAAACAATCACTAGCCAGATGCTCACACAAGTGGCCTCTGGATTTGACTTTTCACGCCATGCGCTAGCACGTCAGATCTCGCTTCTACTCTTACAGGCGCGATCAGAAAGAAGGACTTCCTTGTCATTGGCAACAAAGTCGGTATCGCAAAGTATTGACCTGGCCCTCCTAAGCGTTCCACGTCTCATGGAGCAGATTCCATCCAGGATCCAGGCATGGCAATTTGAACTCAAGGTGGCTCGTGAGCTCTACGATGTCATAAGCGAGTGTTGCGGCAAAGACATCAACCTTCGCGGGAAAGGAGAACTGCTTTTGCTGGAGCGCGATGCCCTCCAGGGCGTCGGCTCGCAGTTGGGCTACTTTGTTCCTGGTGTTATGAATGACATTACTCTTGAACTACCAGAGGAAAACATTGACCGCGATGGAATCATAAAAGCTGACCCCGTGTTTGAGTCCGAGGAGGCTTTCATTGATGAATTTCTCCGAGTCACGCAAGCAGCCATTGAAAGCTTCCGTGACGCAGACACACCACGAGCTGTAGATCGGCTTGTGGCTCAACTCATACTTTGCGAGTACACTCGTAATAACCTGGAGCAGGCGTGGAACCTTCTAAGGACAACCCCATCACTGCTAGACCCAACCTATGGAGAGCTCAAGGGTCCACGAGCTGAGCTCTTACGAGTCGGAATCGAGTGCGCCTTACATCTGGAACAGCAGGAAAAAGCCCTCGAGCTCTCGTGGAGTCTCTTGAAGTTAGCCCCCTCTGGTGCATTGTTCTCTAAACATGCCGCCTTCGCCGTCGAGCAGATTGAGAGACTCGGCGACCTCGAATCCGTCGAGCAGCCTTTGACTGATTGGTTCGATTTTGAAGTCATCCCATATCTACGTGGTGATAAAGAGTACTATCTTGAAGCAAAAACACGACGTTTGGGGGCCAAGACTCCTTTCGTCAAACTCGATAAGGCAACGATCACGTGTTCAGTAGAGTCCGAGATGATTCCCACCGCTAGAAAGCGCCAGATCTCTTTTGTTTGCAACGATTTGGCAGAAATGGCTAATGGCGCGGCGGTATTACGATTTTCTACGAAGCAATTTGTCCAGGGATTAATCCGGGTGGAGTCTGTGAAGTTCCGCGTCAAAAACCAGAGATTAGCCCTCTACATGACGGAGACCAAAAAACTTAGCCAGGTGGACGCTAAAATGCTCGGGTCTACAAACTCTAGCGATGCAGCTTCAGACGCCAATGCAGAATCGTCTGAGGATGTTTCAGGCCTATTTATTTCGATGCAGCCACTGACATCATGCCTGTTTCTCGAGCTCAAGCTCTCATCGTTCACCTCTACACGAAAGAGGAATATTGAAGTTCACATCCATTCGCCCCAAGTGATTGAAGGCGCGAGGATCCAGATACAAGCGATGGATTATTCACTTGAGTTGTTGAAGGATAAGCTGGATGCATCTAAACTAAAGAGCTTCACGAACGCAGTTGCCACAATACCTGCTTTGATCTCTCCAGACCAGACTACATCACAAGTAAGAGTCATTCTTGAATATTCGGGTAATGGCCACTACGAGTTTGTTGAGACAGTAGACCTCTCTTTGCATGCACTTGTGCAAGTTCAGGAGCACTTCAGAGTTGGTAAGGTCATGAGCCATTTCACGGTGGAGCCTATGTCTGATTCACCTGTTGTATGTGCCGAAGCTCGGCTTACGGGTTCGCAGCTGTTTGAGGTCGAAGGATTGGTAACAAAGAAACAGGGCGATAATGAATTCATTGCTTTTAAGGAAGCGGCAGTATCTTATGTGTTCCTGCTGCATTGGAAGCCTCTATCAGCACAGAGGGATGAAAACAATACAGCTAAGAATATGTGTTTCACTCTTATTCACAGACTGGCTGAGTGGGAGTGTCTTTACATTCTAGAGAACTTCCTCAAGCAGAAGTTGGATGGCCTTGAGCTTGCCGAATACTTTTTGATCGTGAAACGCATACTGAGACTTCTAACTATCGATGTTATCGGCTACTCTACGCGTGGACTGATCGCGGCTGATAGGGTCGGTATTCAAAGACTTGTGGCCGGCCAATTCCTCTACATGGACCCCAAGCACGCTGAAAAAATTGCCATACTCCTAGAAGAGACGTTCAAGTCGCCTATCCAGAAGCCAGAAGGCGCCGATTTCACCGAACTTGATGTAACGGTTGAAATCCCCGTTCCCGATCCGGAGACGATATACGTTCATCATGTGTCGCTTGACTTTGAAAAGACTACTGCTTCTGGTCCCGATGAAACATTTGTGCTCGGCAAGCCTATTCCTGCCCAGCTTACAATTGAGACCACCAAAATACAGGAGGACCAGACCACTAGTCTAGAGTTTATGTTCCAAGTCGAAAGAGTGTCAGAAAACTGGTCCTACACTGGCCAATCGCGGGGAAAGTTCTCTTTCGACGCAAGCAAGGGAAAGAAACCAAGCAAGGTAGTTGTTCCTCTCTGCTTAATACCTTTGCGCCCTGGCCAGATTTTGCTTCCAAAAATCTCTATTTCATCAGAGTCTGACGTGGAGGCCGAGGTGGTTGTGTCGCACGCTGCGAAGAGAGTCTCAGTGGTTCCTGAGGTCAACACAGTAACCATTTCGTTTTAGGGAAATAATGCAATGCTCAGGCTCTCTGCTGTCGGCTTCTCGGCCACTGCGTCTACGACAAGGCCATTATCTTGAAGATATTTTTCGGTGGTTGGCCCAATCGCTCCGATATTCAACTTTTTATCAGTGGTGGCTTCCTGGGTTTTAAGATAATCCATCACATCGTCAATGTGACTTGGCGAGAAGAAAATAAGCCAGTCATCATGTGCCGTTTTAGTTTTTATTGTCTCAAGCACGTCTTCGCGAGGAAGCGTCTTGTAAACGATCCTAGTCTCAACCGAGTGGCCAGCGCTCACGAGACTCTTGGGAAGATGATCGCGGTGTATTTCACCGGCTAAAAATAGGAGTTTCTGGGAAGGGTCGAGGCTTGCTTGCATATACTTGGCCAAAGCCACTCCATTACCCGAGTCCTCACCATGTACTGTGGTGAACCCAATCAACTTTAAGCGACCCGCCGTTGTTGGTCCTACCGTATAGACAGGCTTAGCCAGGCAAACCTTGTTAGTCTCAGGATCCAATTGAGATAGAGACACTTTCAGCGAGTCCACTGCGCGTTGTGATGTGACGACAAATCCATCGAGCTGTTGTATATAGTCCTTCTGGCCGAGTAAGTCTGCGAGCTTCTCTGTATCCGTATGTACATACGTCAAATTTGGAATGAATGTAACGTCCTTGATATGCTCCTCATATGGGTCTTTGCGACCGAGATCTGCGTCGTCACTACGATTTTTGAGCAGATACACAACCATCTAGAGCTGTTGAAAGGCTATCGACAGTGCTTGCAGGTAATTAAGCCCAGGCTCAATTCACATGTATTACTCATCAGTAAGCAAATTAACCAACGTCTCGTAGGCAGTTTGCAGTAGGCGGGTAGGGAAGGGACAGGACAGCTGAAAAATAAACAAAATTAACTTTTCAAGTGTAAATAAAGGGTACCTAAAAGGATGGCACCTGAGGCCCATGTGAAATTACGACAATGGATGTCTCCAAATGATGTGTTTCTATCGGATAAGATTGAAGTGAAAAAGTCGACACTCGGCGGAACTGGTGTATTCGCAAAGCAGGCCCTTGACGAGGATGAAATCCTACTGAGAGTACCAAAGGATGCGATACTTTCGGCAAAGACTTGTGGTGTGGCCAATTTGTTGACTGAAGCTGAATTTGGAGGTCTACATGAGCCGCTTTTGGCCTACCTCTTTGAGCTTTCACAAGGTGCATCTAGTCCTTGGTCTGAGTTCATTGAGACAGTCGAGTCTACCCCATTGCCTAATGTTCCACGATTATGGAGTCCAGAACTGAAAGAGAAGCTCAAGGGTACAGACATCACTTTCATGGGAGGCCTTGATGAACAACAATTACAAGAAAGCTACGAAGAAGTGCTTCCATTTTTACAAGAATACGGTGACTACTTTGGAGGGGAAGAAATAACCTTCTCAAAATACTCTGAAGCACTAATTCGCGTTTCAAGCAGAGTTTTTGAGGTCGACAACTACCATGGGCTTGCCCTGGTACCTGGCGCCTGCTTGCTCAATCATTCAGATCGCGAACATGCTCATTTCGAGACGGACGGTACCGTTTGTCAACTATGTGGTGCCTTGGAATGTGGATGCGTTGACGAAGACAGCGAATGGTCAGACACGGACGACGAGGCAGGCTCGGATAGAGATGATAGCGGCGAAGGAGAAGATGAGGATTCAGATGAAGACGAGGAGCCTGACGGAGATGACCTCGAAAACCAAAGCGGGGACGAAGAAGAGTGGAACGGGTTCTCAGATGCTGAAGATGGTGATAGGAAAGCCAACAATGAGGCTGATGAACACCAAGACGACATGAACGACGATTCGATGGAGGCCGGCGCTGAAGAATCAGACGTGGAGAATGTTTGCGAGTTAAGACTTATTAGGACAGTCAAAAAGGGAAGAGAAATCTTTAATACGTATGGTGAGGATCCCAATTCAGTTCTCCTGGCTCGATATGGTTTCGCGATATGGGAAAATGCCAATGAATTCGTAGACCTTGGGCCTGAGCTTGTTGAATTTGTGAAGAAGCACAAGTTAAGGAAACAACTAAAGACTTGGAAAGATGAGTTTAGGCAAAGAGTTCGTCAAGAACGTGACAGTGACATGTCAGAAGATGAAAGCGCCGAAGAGGATGACGATATCGACGACGAAGACCTCTTTGTATTTGCTGTGGATATCAATGGCGACCCTAGTGAAGCATTAGAAGACTTTGCTACGTCGCTGAGCCCAGACTACAAACTAATTACCAGGATTATCGAGACCCGAATGAAGAGTATGTTCGACACGCGATCTAGCCAACATCTTCACAGAGAAATCTTAAACAAACAACTGAGCGAAGAAGAAAGAAGCATCTTCACCTACGTGGGAACTCAAAAACTAGCTCTGGAGCGTGCAATGGCATCACTCCAACCAAGTAAATAGCGCGATCATGTGATAAAAATAAATACATGTATGCCAGATTACCAACAGTGCATAACGCTAGTTCTCATGACCAATGTAGAGTAGATATCAGATTAACTTCATAGGCCCATGGGACGAAGATAACTTTATTAGTTAATGGGGGTGGGTTTCAACGGTCGCGAAGTGATTGACAACGGCCCCTGGCCCTTACACAATCGCTATTCGTAATATCGTTACAATACATTGTAGATAGCGAATGTGACTATTAAAAGAACCCTTCTTGACATATCTTCGAGCATTTACAAAAACCTAGCCTGGAGTTACGTGCAAACTTGATACAATGGTGCAAAAAACAGTGCTCGTGCTTGGAAGACTCGAAGAAGAGGCAAGATACAATCAATTTTACTCCGAGCTGGCGGACAAGCACAATGTTGACATCCTAGTAAAGAACCCGGCAAACAAGGATGAGTTCTTAGGCTATTTCAAAGACAAGTCGAGGGAAATAGTTGTCATTGCTAATTCGTGGTGGGGCGCTCGCGACATGGGCGGTTACTCTGATGAAACTTTGGAGGAACTCGCTGAGCTCGGTACCTTGAAGGCGATCTGCCATATGGGTGCAGGCTACGAGGTAGTTGGCAATATTGACACTTATAAACGTCTTGCGAAGATCCAAGTGTCCAACACACCGACGGGTGTTGCAGTACCTACAGCGAACACTGCGATCTACCTTCTTTTGGCGGCTATGCGCATCTATAATGTCCAGGCAACCAGTTTGCGAAAGGGAACGTGGGTTAAGCGCAACATAGAATTGCCCCACGATCCTCGCAATCAGGTGCTTGGGATTGTTGGTATGGGTAATATCGGACGCTTAATCCGCGACCGTGCTAGACCGTTTGGTTTCAAGCGAATCCAATACTTTACGAGAAACAGGCTTAGTCCTGATGAAGAGCAGGACAGCGTTTACACTGAAACCCTGGACAAGCTTCTAGAGACAAGCGACTGCATCATTTTGGTGGTTCCATTAAACAAATCAACCCATCACTTAATTGACGCCAAAGCTCTCGAAAAGTGCAAGAATAAGGTCACTATTGTAAACATTGCCAGAGGAGCTGTTATTGACGAGGATGCTTTAGTAAAGGCACTTGAAAGTGGCAAGGTTTGGAGCGCCGGACTCGATGTTTATGAACACGAGCCTGAAGTTCACCCAGGGCTTCTCAAGAACGATCGAGTCACTCTTCTACCCCACAGTGCTGCGTTCACCCAGGAGGGCTTTGAGGACACTGAGAGAGAACGATTGGAAAATGTCGCCTCTGTCCTAGAGACTGGCAAGGTTAAAAACCTGGTACCCGAGCTACGTGGTATGTTTTAATCTGTTCAAACGATTCTATTTTACTAACTTGAAGATGAAGAATTTCATCCCCTTAATTTCATAGAAACGTTAGATCTTTGCAGAAATCTAGATCACGTGTTTAGTGTCCCACGCGCTGCCTTACACCATTATCATTATTCTTCAACTTTCATCGGCTGATTTACAGGCACTTGAAGCTTCTGGTTCTTAGAGAGCTCACGCCCGCGCCCGCTGTTGCAGCAACATCAGATCTCATCACTCAAGATGGCACAACTGAGAGCTCTCGAGCAGTTGCGCAAGTCGGCTGCGCATTGTAGCGCCGCCGGTACGGTGTATGCGAAATGCATTGTTACACAAGCCGAATCCATCTCGAAAAACGCCTGTGCACAGGAGTTTGCAGCTTTGGCCAAGTGCTTAGCTGCACATAAGTGAGCATGTCTTCTCGACGCTCATTGTCCAGTGGTGGAGTGGACAACCACGTATATAGTTCCAACCATGCATTCTCGACAGTCCCTAAGTTAAGAAAACTGATATCTAATGGGACAATTGAGATATATTGAAACCTACAAAAGTTGTATAAGAGATCATATTGTGCATTGTATATAAATATTCATAGTCCACAGTCTCAGCACCCGGAACGAACTTAATCCAGTTAATGATCCGAACCGCGCGCCTCATGACGGTGAACATATATAGTGTGGGTGGGGGCTTTCTCTTTGCCCCAACAGCACTGACCCGCTCTTGTTTGTGATTTCATACTTCTTAAGAATCCACTTGTCCAGCAAATAGTGAAATCACAGCGGCGAGAGGCTGACGTGCGTACATGCCACCCACAAGGTTAACTTCCTTACTTCCGATGTCCATTTTAGGCTTCGCTGTGGTGGGGCCAAAGTCAACAAAATCGATGCCCTCCTTGAGAGCGATAGCAATGGTCTCCTGCATCATCACAAAATAAGCCTTGTACTGTCGTGCGACTTCGTGGTTGAGACCCTGAATGTCCGAGGTGATAGTTTTACCCAGACGGAAGAGCACGCAACTCGCGATGACTTCATCGTCAACCTTGAGGAAGAGCATCGTACGATAGCCGTCTTGGTTGCAAGTATTACCAAGGCTCCTCAAAAAGTCGACGGTGGGCGGCGACAGTACGGCAGTGTGGCCATCAGACGTGCGTTTAGACGCGATCTTTGACCACAAGTTCATGGCTATGCTGCAGTTCTCATAGCTGAAGTCCTTTGTTTCTATAACCACGCCCTCTGCGCGATTGAACGCGACGGCCTGGTTGCGATACTTGATCGCTTTTAGGTAGTCCTTGAGCGTTTTGCCCTTGTATTGACGGAGGTCAACCACATGAGAGGGCGGCAAAGGGACCGTGATCCATCCCGAAGGCTTGAAAGCTTCGCCTTGGCCTTTGTGGGCGAAAGCGGGATTCAGAATCAAATCGCACCGTTCTGAACGAGGAAGATCAGAGTTATATTGGGCAACAGCAAGACAAACAGCAGCGGCTCGTGCATTAGGCTTCTTCGTAGGCGAAGTGTAGAGGGTGCACTGACGGAACGGGAAATGCGTAGCCAGGAGGCCCATGCGCACACAGCAGATCTTAAAGAATGAATCTTTGCCAACAGTGCGAGCCAGGAGTTTACCATACCATGTGTCCTCGCCCAATGGAGAGGTCAGGTCGTAGTCTTCGACCACAGTTAGTAGAACAAGAGCCTCGGTAGTCATGAGCACATTTCTGAACTCTGTGTCGTTGCGGAGATCTTGATCTGAGTATTGCTTGATCTGAGCCTCAACAGTAGGAGCCTTCATGCTCAAATTCTGCGATATCCGCTTCTCGGCCTTCTTTGTGGCCTTCTTTTCAAGCTTCTTCCTTGCCTTCTTTGACATTGGTTGTTGTGCGTCGACGCTGTGTACATTTTGCGATACGACGGTAGCAACGTCTGCCTGAGTTGTTTCGGCATCGTCGAAAATTGCCGGCTTGTCGAGCTGTTCCCATGCCCGCACGGTTTCATAGTGCTTTGGCACATGGTTGTGTAAGTTGTGCGAGCTGTTCTCGTTGTTCAAATCATCCAAATTACTATCATCGTAGACACGGAGCACCTTGCAGTGCATGTTCTTTGTTGGGGACTTGACGTAGGCCAACATAAGGCTCAACGCTTCCTTACCCGCGGTGGCACCCGGAAGCAGTTGGCTATAGGTGTCGATTAGTGCGGCCCATGCAGCCAGCTGATTCGGGGTAAGTTTGGTAAGGTCATAAGTCTCAACTTTAAGGGAAGAGCGTGGGCGCTCGCGGAGCTTTATCATGGCGACCATGCCAACAATGTTGAGCACCATGGCAGAGAAGGAGAGGACCGGGTCGGCAATGACCACGTCCCTGAAACTTCCGAGATCCAAGGTAGTCCGCACGTTCGCGCACGAAAAGGCAAAGTAGACCATGCACACGATTTCGGAGGCACCCGAGGCAAAGATGTAAAAGTATGCCAGGTTGGTTGCGACATCCGACAATCGGTTATAGGCGTTTAGTGAGGACCCGATGACGAGGCCGACGGCACCAACGGCGGCGATGACGACGCCATAGTAAGGGAAGCCCTTACTGTTGAAGATAACTTGATCGACGATGTCGGCTTTGTCTAAGGAGTTGCGTGCCACACCCACCAATTTGCCGGTGCTATTGATCCACACGCTCACGATCGCGATGACGACCTCGAGAGTTGAAGCCATGATCACGACGCTCTGGGCGATCATAGCCACTGGGAAACTCTCGTGTACCACGTGCATCACGAAAAATAGCGAGGTAAATGCCGCACCGACAGATTCGAAGGTAACGGTGACCACCGATCGCACATCGGCCTTTGAGCCTTCGGCTAGCAAAGCACTAGAATTGTATGCGACGAGTACAATAGTGGACGCGAACAGAAATAAGTTGCAGATCACTAGGATTGAGCGCAAGACACGGCCCCAAAACAGGCTAACGGTGCGGTGGACATGGGAGCCACTTGAGTTGTTCATCTGCTCCTGATGGCTGTTACGCTTTGCTTCTGCTTTTTCTTCTAAAAGGGCCTCTCTATCCACATCCACACTGTCTTTAGGATGCCGCACGAGGGTGCGATGCCGTTTATAGTGGGCCCTCCACAATCGGAGGCAAGAGCTTCCGTAGGTGAGAAAAGTGGCTATAAGGATGGCCAAATCGGCAATTGTGCAGCCAATCCATGCCGGAGACCTGTCTTTACCGTGTGAATTCATTGCACAGTACGATATTAGTGCCACAAGACGAACAGCAATAGCCGTGCTGCCAAAAAGCATCGGTAGAATGAGCAGCAGACGAGTCTTGAAGCGCGTTCGCCCAGGAGGCGTAACGCTGTCTGACGACATTAGTTTAGAGCCGTCCGGAGACCAATTGATAGGTTCGTATCCTCTGGTCTTGGCTAAATGCTGTCGATTCCAGCTAAAAGAAATTTGTGAGGGTAGGTCGGATGGTTCCATCTATAGGTTAAGTCAGCGTTAGCTAGGAAGACTCCCGTGGTCGTTTTTAGAACTATTCATACAAACCCACTCCTCCTCACCACTCATCTTGGGCGGCTGCTTACACATCCCGCGTTTCTCTCGTCGCGCCCCCTGGGCCAACACACACACACACCCAGCCTGGGCCGCGGACGGGGAAGCGAAGGGAGGAGGAGGAGGGGGGAGTGGCTCAGATGTCTATCTTGGCACATACACTGTGGACAGATTTTTTTTGGGGCGCCCCCACCCACGTTATCTAGTGATATCTGGTTGTAAGCGCCCCGCAATAGTCTAGAGTTATTCAAATTATTTTCGCACTATGGCCGTCGTCGGTTAGTCTCCTTTTCCGTGATAATTTAACACCCAATAATATTTTTTACATTTACATTAGCTACTCCTCCTCGTCCACGGCGATCACGCCTACGACACCACGCGTACGGGTTAGGTCTGAGCTCATTACGCGTCGAGCATAGGGCAATTTCCGCTAGCATATCGCGTCCTGGGCCCGGCTCTCCACTGGCGCGGAAATGGACTGGGCGGAGAGGTTTTATTACTCTTTCGGGCCTAAATGAAAACACAAGTGTAATGTTACAACGCTAAATTAATTTGCCCACGAAACTTGTCTTGTTCCGGGGGTGAACATGCAAAGCAATCGATCGGTGCCACCTATTCGGCAATGCGTTTGAAATGTCTACACTATCGAAAGGTTCCACGTTGCAACTAACTAGCCAGCCTTTAATTGAACTGCACCTGCCGCCTACTGCCTGCGCCCTGTGCTGGCCTGACAACCATGCCTAGGCGCAGCAAGGTATGGTTATGCCGATCGAGATAGTAGGCTGGTAACGGCTTAGACTATCTTTTTTAGACGCTCTCGCTGTAGTTAAAGCACAAAATTGAACATGGCTAGATCGGACATGGTCTTTGTTGGGTTTATGGTTAATTAACGCACGTCAGAAACCACTCGGATACTGAGAGTTGGTGAACTCGTGCCAGCTAGAACGTCGCGAACTCCCCCATCTCTCCCTCCTCGCGTTCTAAAATTGGAATGCGGCTGATCTGCATTAAGGCGGTAATGACGCAGGACCGGTGCTGGCTTGGGGATGCAGCCGATAGTGTCACGATACTAGGGCCCCGTGACTAAGGGTTGGTAAACTCATTGCATGAAGCCTGCGTTATAGCCACCGAGTGCGTTCAAGCCATCGGGGGATTACACAATCCTCCGATGTATTGACTCTCCACAGAAACTCAAACCACGGTAAAGCGGCTGGGTCGGAATGGCGGTCGGACCGGTGCTGGGCAATACTCACCATACAGAACCAATGGGCAATATTGGGGATGGTCCTTTGTCTCTTAGTGAGGAATCCGTTTAGTTCTAGCTTGACTTGTTGTGATAATAACGCTCTACGGAGGATTGTCGTCTTTGCATACCAACCTGTGAGGTCGGTGCGCCTTTTTTTTTTCTGTTGGTTAGTTGAGCTTTTGTGACATTCCAATATCCAGGTCATTTGTACGGAGCGGCTTTTAGAACATGCGTTTGACAATACCACGGCCCTGCCATTCCCTGCCATTCCCTGCCATGGGCTCGAGAGTCTGCCTAAGCACATAGCGCGTTCTGCTATGCTACCGTACACTACACACCGTTGTAATGCATGCGGCCGGCCTGCGACCGGCCTGCGACTGCCAGGTTGTATAAAATTTTCTAAAATGACTCGCTGTCAATATAATAAGGGCCCGTTCACTCAATACTCCGCGATGTCAAACTTCGACACCTGCGGGTAAACTGGCAGTCGGACTTTTTAGACAGTTGACAACTCCAACCTTAGTTTTAGTGATATCATGTTATATATTGTGAACCGCAACCTTCCCCGGCAGCGACTGCCGAGAGCAAGACATGCTTGCCCATTCTCTTTCAAGGCACTCCGGCGCCCCTGAAGTTCGTTGCATTGCTCTCTCACCCTGTTAGTGAATTCTGTGGATGGGGGGTGGGCACGGGGATTTACCACGTGACGATCTCGGTAGCGCAAATCGCCCATCCTGCACATGGTACGAGATGCATATTAAGGGATTTATACTTCGCCAAATTGAGCTAATCTAGGTCATCTTTCTTTTAGGTCCATTTAGGTCCAATTAGGCAATCCCCAAACTAGAACCGAGTTGTAATTAATGTCTGCGCTGCCGAGGCTCTTCCCCTTAAAATACACTGTTCAATTGCAGTTGTAAGGCCCAGGACTTTTGTAGCATCCTTGTGGTTTCAACTTGGCTCGACTTACTTTTAATTTCGTGCCATCAATTCGAAACTAATTTTCGCTCTTCGATACTGCTCAGATGTATATATTTACAGCTCGTTTGAGTGGACAGCTTTGGATATCCCAGAGTGTACTTATGTAAATAATTGCTGCTCAGACACGACCTTGAATCTCGAATTTGGTTTTGCTAAAATCTTCTTCATCTTTCATATTTTGCACTGGCTTTTTGGCATTTCCAAAATGGCTTGCAACCTCAGTGGTTATGCGGAAACTCGATAGCTGCTGGTGAACTCAAGCTAATTAAATGATTAGGTTATGTGTGGGATCAACACGCCATCCTCACCAACACTTGAGACGCGTCTGTATTGCCATGGCATCTACAGCAGAAACTAGTGAGAGGACGGTGTTTCCGCCCTATGTATCAGGCTCGCAACCACTCTCTAAGAACGACCTCCTGACCCCGCTCAATGATGGTGACAGGGTCCTGAGAGAGTCTCAAGACAAGATAAAGATGATTGCAAGTGCAGTGTCAAGATTATCCTCATTGCAGGGTGACTCAAATACCGCCACGCGAAGACAGATGGAGAAGCTCAATGAGCAGTTTGTCGAGTCGCTTGATGTTGAGATCCGCATGAGAGCTGCTAGAAAGGCTCAGACCGACACGACGCGTGTTTACGACTACGCGTCACTACCAATCGGAGAAATTGGGTTAGACAGCGTGCTGCACGGTGAAGATACGAAACACAGAAACCTCGGTCAAATCTACGCTGAAAATTATGACGCGCTTGTTGAGGATCAATTGACAGGAAAGGATGACCTGCTTGAACGCTATGCCCCATTCAAATCTAAGTACGTTAAGTTCCGCAGGGAGATTGCTGCTGCAGCTGGTGGTTCCGTGCTAACTGAGGCGGAGGCAATGCAGTCCTTGGAGTTTGGAGATGTCGTCATCACCGAGAGCTACATCTGCCCCTTGTCAAGAAAGCCTTTTGTTCAACCGGTTAAGGCTGTCTGCGGTCATTACTTCTCTAAAGAATATGTTGTTAACGTTCTCAACACGGCGTCTTCAACAAAATGCCCTTCCCCTGGATGCCGATCTATTTTGAGAGTGATCAATTTCAATTCTGATGCTGAGATGGAGCGCCGGACTCAACAATGGGTACAAACCGAAGCTGAAAGACGTGCATCGGAAAACGACACGATCGAACGTATATAATTTTCTAGTTTGTCCTTATTTATTACGCATACCCACTTCATTAAAGTCAGGCACTCGGTGTGCATCAGGCTAACATGTTTTTAGACGAGGAACCAACAAATATAACAAAAAGTTAGACGGAATTATCAAAAACACTATGCCGTAACCAAGAATCGAACTTGGGTCGTCACAGCCACAACGTGACGTACTA